>JANHZU010005311.1:85288-95645 GCA_032468055.1 Acrochordus granulatus | reverse complement strand
AACAGTTGGCTGAGGGGGCGGGGGCCACAGCGCAGGAGGAAAGGGCTCTGACAAACCGAGGAGAGGTAGTCTCCCCTCAGCGTACGGCCCGTTAGGAAGGCCCTTCGCTTGGGGTGCAGCACCGGTCTTCCACGTCCGAGAGCCACCAAGCAAACGCATATGCGTTCCGTGGTGGTTGTGGCCCTTTCCACATAATGCCCGTGTCCTGCGCTTTAAATAAAAAGTGATGTCAGATCACGTCTAATACCTTGTCACAAGATGGCTTTACTCTTCTTCTTTTAACGACGCGAAAGTATGGCATCGATATCATTTTAGCAAAGGGTTCCAGGCACATAACCGGAAGCAAAAACAAACAAATAACAGATACATTTGGAGTGCTGGATAATTGGAATACACCCCCCACCTTACTTCCTAGTGTGTAAAGACCTGGTCAGCCTCTGCTCTGCTGAGGTAGCCAGAGCTGAGATGAAGCTTGAGTCAGTTGTCTAACATGCTAAGAGAAAAGAAAAACCAGGAATTAATACATTATTAATCATTACTGTTTTGCACTTAAACATAACAGCATTTTGACATTTCTCATATATTTCCATTGATTAGTTTCAAAGAAACAAGTTCTTGAAGTGATTTCCAAAACCAGTCCAAACACGGAGGCCCAACAAAAAAGTTCACTCTTTTCACATCATTCTCCTGTGATGTAAAACCGTAAGAAAAACTGAGGTAAGAAGAAATGAATGGAGTCTCATCTCTCTACCACCCACAGCTCTCCCAACTGACCATTTTTAAAAGCACTTAACCAAGCGGGCATTTAAGTAAAATAAACTGCTGCTGATTCATTATAAGAAGCAAAATTGCATTAGCATCTGACACATAAATTAGGATCTGTTTCATCAACAATAAAGTAAACTTAAATAAGGCAATGAGGAGGGGAAATATTTCAGATAAGCACTATATGGAGACTCAAAATAAAGGCCAAGGCCTTACAGTGCCTATACACTGGGGATGAGGAGCACCAGGTTGGAGAAGACTCATATACAAGAAAAGGCATTTTGAAGTTCCCATGAACAGAAGGGTGAATTGCACTGCTTTTGCCAGTGGAGCATTTTGGTGTACATGATCCAGCTGCTGCTAAGGACATTCCGCTTGTTTTCTCTCCTGAAAGGACATATTCTGATTATTAGTTTATGAGATCATCAATAGGAATTAGAGGATAAAGACACTATTTTAAACAGTTACAGAGATCTGTTACACAGGGACACTCTGTTTAAATCTTCTGTAGCTGTACATTAAGGTTGAATCATTCTTTGAAGAATCCAATAGAATATGTCTGTAGACGCCTCTGTAATGCCATGGAGTGTAAACCATCTGATTAATGCTCTCAGTGAACATATAAACATAGATACCTGGGTAAAATATTTATTTTTACAAACAAATTCTTTATCCTTCAGGGCCTTTGGGCAGAACTCCTGTCGGCACTTGCTCTTCTGATTGTAAAATTTAGCTTTGTATATTCACATTCCATTTCCCATTAATTTGTTATCAATTTGGGGTAAATATTTCAATCTATAAAATATAAAATCTGTAAACATAAAATCTACAATAACTGTATGGTTCAGCCCAATATATTAAGTCATTTTTTTGAAAATCAAAACATACTCATAAGGGAGAACTCAAAAGCAATGTTGACCAATGTAAATCTTAAATAACTTCTCACGTGAGTAGGGAATCAATCTAGATTTACACAACTAATTAAGAGAGATAAGACTCTTCTCTCCAGAGAATACAAACATACAGTATTGTTCTTAGTATCTAACTAATAAAATGAGATGCTGCACCTAAACTTGTACAATGATACGCTTTGCCCTTCATTAGATTCCATTAGCATTATGGATGGCATTCCTGTTTCAAAAAGAAAAAAACAGCCTCCCACAACCAGTTTCCACAAGCTTTAAGCTTGCTGTTTTGTATTTCTTTTCTTTAAAAATAAATGAACCAGCAAGTGAAAACCCCAAGTTTGAAATTACAAGAAAACAAACAAACAAGGAAAGAATAGAGTCTGCTGATGTCAGACAAGGAATGTTATGTATTGTGATTGAAGTTATTTGCATGTCATGCGGTCTGATTCTATTTTAGTATTTGGAAGACTTCAAATAAACAGAGCCAAAATATTTTGTAGAGTGCCTATTGGAGACATAAAGGTTTGCTAATGCAATGGTTTTCACTAGCCTCATCAATACACTTTTGCAAATCAGCTTGTCTATATAATCATTACACTGTATAAGTAGAGTGTTCATAAAAAGAACCCTTGTTTCATGGAGATGTTTAGATATGTTACGTGTGTAAAAAATTGAGACATATTTGAAAGGCTAATGACTAGGAATTTATAAAAGCTGATATGTCAATTTACATACATGCAAATATGCATGCATTCCTCTGGATCCATTCAGAACAGTGGAGTCATCAGAAATCTATGTAAACCCATAGATTTCATTCTAGAAACTACCAACAAAGAATATTTCATACATGAGGTATGTACGGTGTTCTTGTCCAAGATTTTGAAATACCCAGAAATATATGTTCTGTGAAGACAAATCTAAACATGTCAAGGATATTTGAAGGTCATAATTACATATAACCAGATTTGTTTGCTCTCTCAAATAGAGATGCTCATATGTTTCTATAGATAAACTTCAGTAAAATGCGTCTAAAACTCATGACTGTTAAAATAAAGTTTTAACTAGATTGAGTTAATATTCACCCCCAAAACTAAACTTAGTCAGTGCTTTGCCTAACACCTATTTTATATTTTATCTAGGCATGTTGTAATGAAGCCAGTTTTAGTCTACTTTCCACGAGAGCATTTTAAATTGAAACCAATTTCAATTTATTTTTCATAGCAATGACAGGAAAATCAAGAATGGATAGACTGGAAGGTGTTAAAATGCAGAAAGTTATCTGTAAAATATTTTTATTTTATTTCTAAATTCCATATATCTCCTTCATCCTTTAGATATGTTGCATGTGTTCCCCCAACATTATCTGAGAATTCATCAAAATATTTGGGTAGAAAAATCATTAAAAATAATTAGTTCTTCTGAACTGTGTCCACATTTAAACTTATGTTTATCTCTGAGTCAATCACTTTCTAAACACTGTTCAGTGGGTTCATAAAATATTTGTTCATTTATACCACAATCTAATAGGAGCAAGTTAGCAAGATGCAGCAATTAATGCATTCTAAATATATTTAACTGACAGAGACAGCATTTTAATACGATCTTCAAAGATGCATAATCTGCATTAATTTAATCGCCATAAACTGTGACATTTAAATGAGTAGTACATATTGTTTCAAATTATAAAAAATATTTAATCAGGACAATTCTACCTTATCTTACTTTTCAGTCTTTTATTAATATTTTCCCTCACCTTCTCACACATCCACACACACTCACTTATTGCACTCAGACATCAAAGACAACAAGAACAAAAAACATGCAGGTGGTTCTCACTCAGCTAAGCCACACTATGAAAATAGCGCACAAGCCTTTAGTGCAACATGTAGTTTCTGTCTTCGAGGAAGTATTCCACGCAAACATTGACATAAAAGACAAACTCACAGCACTTCTCAGAACCAAGAAGCGATGGATTTATAAGGCAGGTTGATTTTATGGTGACTTTTATTGACAAGGTACGCAAGCTTTTGGCAGATGCCTCGTAGCACTGGGAAGTTAACACAGTGCCTAATTCAAGGAGACAGCCTGAGGAAGCAGCACTGACAGGGAGAGAGTGCAACTATGTCTCTATTACTCTCCGTGGTGTCATAAAAAAAAGAAGAAAAATGATATCCAACGAAGGAGTTGTGCTAAAGGGAAAAAAAGGCTTATTTTTCTCTCCACCTACCACCTGTAAAAAAAAATGGAAAAAGAGAAGGGACAAGGCAGTATGAAGAACTGCAAAAGAACATAATGAGAAGCGAGGGAGGGCAAACTAGTTTAATAGCTAAACTACAGTATGCTTTGGAATTTGGAAGAAACCAGCCTGACTTGAACCCTGCCTTATCCTCAATGTATTAGATAAACACTTCTTGATCTACTTTCCCTAATGAGGTATCTCAGGGCATTTAATAAGGAAACTTGGAGAGAGGAATGTTCCAGCAGTTCTTAAGTGGTCTGGGTTCAGCTTAGTTTGGTCTGTAAAATAGTCTCACTTCTGGAATTCTACTTTTGCATTTGTGGAGGGTATTTCAGAAAATTCTTATGCATTAGTATTAGAGCAAGATGCTCAGCTTGCGTAATGCATTACCAGATGTCTTTCTTTCTCTGTTTTAATGACAGAAGTTAGGTTAGGTTACTAGGAGTCAAGGGATAGAAGAATTGCATTTTGTTACAACTGGCCTATAAGGAAAGGACAGAGGGGGAAGACAAAGTTTACAAACACACTGTCCTCAAAAATTGAGTTTTCTGACATAAATGTAGAGTCAGACATCTCCAGCAGAGACTTTCCTTTTTCCTGGAAGGTTGGCATTTTTTCTGATAGTTGGAACCTCAATCTGACAGAAAAGAAAAACTATTTTGTCTAAATTTTCTACAATCGGCCTTCTTCTGTAATCCATTAATATTTAACAGAAAAGTGGGCCATATATAGCTTGTGCCTCTTTATAACCCCCAAGCATTACAGAAGCACTACCTGTTGAGCATTTAACAGCCCGGTTAAGCAAAGCTGAGGTACTTACATCTATCATTTCGGTCCTCAGGACTGGATGAAGTCTCCCGGTCTGAAATGAGGCCAGAGACAGCAAATATCTTTTTTCCAGTGTCATCAATTTTGAGGGAGCCAGGAGAGCCAGATGGGAGCTGGGCTCCAAATTCATACTCCTTGCCATCAGCATCTGAGAAGCGAAGGTGGGGAGAGTCGGTATCATGACAGTTCTTCAGGCGCTTGGCAGGTGTAAAAGCCGACTGATAAGTCTCCCGGTCTTCAGTGGAAGCAAAGGGACGGAAGGCCCCAACACCACTATGGTTCAGCATGCTGATTGGGGTACAGTCCAGATTAGGAGGCGCAAACTGAGGATGGAGATGCAGCAATGAAGGTGGAAAATCACGGTTGGTGAATGCTCCAGGCACCCCGCCTTGTCGGTGATACATAGAGGCAAAAGTATAGGAGCCGTTAGTGAACGGGATGTGCACATCCTTGTCCACAGACACAGGGACTCCAAAGGGCCTTGGCTGTTGGCAAGGGATGGAAGCATCACGGCTGGCTTCAGCAGTGGAAGCCAGAACCATCAAGGCTGGAGATGCCAGAGGATTGGGAAGGTAGGAGGAGTTTTCCATCTTGAAAGCTGCCCGGTGTAAGTCCATTGGAGTCTGTTTTCTTGACAGGGCCACAAGGGAAATAGTCTTCCCTGGATGGAAAACAAAGTGATGTCTGAATATAGAGCTGAAAGATCTCACTGAAACCTCACCACCATTCCCAAACTGAAAAGACAAAGAAGGGGAAAGGAGGAAAAACAAAGAATGTTGTATTAACAGATGATTGTTCTGATTACAAGAAGAAAATTTTATAAGCCTAAGCCAACTTTCTCTGTGTTGTTCTTTTAGAAAGCCAAAAAGCAAGTTCATAAGTTACTGGAAGAGTCTCTGACTCCCTCTAAGGGCCTGCACAAATCTTCTCCTGTTTGTTTTTACAGCTTTATCATCAGACTTAAGATTCAAGAGACGGTTCACCCGAGGTAGATAAAATGTGGCACAAGAGACATGAAAGCCAACAAAAACTGTAGCTTATGCAGAGAATGCCACCTGCTCTGGCCTTGCTATCCTTCCCTTCTGCCATACAGAAGAATAAGGGACCAGTGCAGATTCAGATCGAACCACATGTTGAAGTGGGAGTTGATTTGAACAAGTGTGCAGTAACTATCTCTAGTGACAAATTAAACATAAATTACTTAATTCCTACTGGACAAAAATACTGGAACAAAAAAGCCTATGACTACAACTTCTGAAATAATATAAATAAAATGAATGAACACATCATTCAAAAATTATAAATGAAAATGTTTTATATAGTTAATTAATATACAAAAATATTGAATAATGTGGTAGAGGAATATATGCCTGCTCTTGCGCATATATATTTGGAAAATATATATGCTCTTGCGCATATATATTTTCCATTAACCTCAGTGGTGAAGAGAAAATAAATAACATGTCTGTATCATGCATTTAAGGTATTCTTCCATTTTGTTAAAGAAAGCAGTAACAACATCAATAAGACCTTGGCGTCCCTGATAATATTTGAAATTGTAATTAGCGGCTGTGCCATCTGATCTCTTGCAAGCATCTGCCTTATAGTTTGCGGACAGTACAAAATGGATCAGTAGTTTTACTTCCTAATGTGCTCATGCTTAACTAGATTTGTAAACTGTCCTCAATATCCCATTAAGATTTAGAGAACAATCGTTATATGCCTATATTTACTTTTCTTTTAAAACTGCTTGCCAAATCCAAGAAAATAAATCCCATATTGTGTATGTGTTTTCTCTATGTGCATATGAATTAACAAACTTTGCTTCTAATCCTATCTAGGCTTGAAAACTCATTCTCCTATTATAACAACATTAGAATTCCTTTTGTTTTTTTTAAGCTCCTATCCCAGCCATTAAATATGCTAGAATTCATTTCACTTTAATATACAAAGACTTACTTTAAAACAATACAGTAGCTTTAGAGCACTCAAGAAACAAACAAACAAAAAAATCATAAAATAAGACAGCAGTACAAAATGCATCTGTTCATTCCAAAAGGTCAGGCCTAGCAAATAAAACTTACTAAAAGGATCCCATTTGTAATGGAGTGGCTTTTATATTATCTGAATGGCAAGCCTAGGTTAACAAACTCTATGGAATCCTTGTTACATCCTTCATGCAGTTCAAAAATAACATTTCCTTTTCTTCTATCTTGTACCCAGAAGTTTGGTCATACAGTAGTTATAAAGTGTGAAGATGAACGGATATCATCCTATCTCAACTGTGATGATTTCCTTTCTTATACAAATCAGTGCTAAAGATTAGAATTATTTAATTTACAATGTTTGATTCCCCTTCAAATCTTTAAGAACTTTCATCTGAGTTTTAGTTGTGGCTATAGACATGGCAAGAGCAGTCCATCAGCACTATTTTGGGTGATCTTTGTTTCTGTACAATAAAATAATGAAAGATAACGAGGAATCAAATGTAAAATCAAAAGCTACAATACTGGAGAAAGTTTATGTGAAATCTGGATATTTACTTTCAATTATTTTTGAAGCCAAAAAATTAATTCACCTAGGGAAAGAAATACTATATCTAACTGACATATGATTAGATGGATCTCCAAGATTTAAATAAAGGGGAGAGGGAGAAGAATATTCCGCTATTTCTGCTCATATTAAATGTATTTAATGGAAGCCATATTTAACATCCTTACAGAATACTATGAATTGTTCCAGCTACGTTCTTCATTTGACAATAAATCAACATATTTTAATCATGATTCAGGCTGAATGTTATTATTTTTAAAAAGAATTCCCGTGTTATTTTCATTTTCTCCTTGTCTCTTACGTTCTTTCTGTCATCACTTCATCCCATGCTATTATTCCCAATCACCACCATCATTAGAAGCATGTATGAATGAAACTGCAGCAAGACCAGTCATTATGAAAATCTATAGTTAATGCACTCCCAATGTCAAAATGTCACTGGTTTTTAAATATGGAACCCAAAATAAGAAAACTGACTTGCCTGCTTAATTAAAAAAATATAGATTGCAGGATAATCAGTCTGAGAAAACATTTTGGTGACCAGAAGTGAGCGGGTACGAAGTAAGTAACTGTTACTTTTTGCCTCTATGCTGATTTTTTTTAATTTAGCACCCTGTGCAAATCCAGATTAAAATAACTCCAGCTATTGATCCAAGCAGTGGAATTGACATTAATTTTAGTTCACTTCTCACTTTGCAAAGGGATCAATAGGAAGTAATAACAGCTGACATCCTCACTGAAAGGAAGAGAAAAGACAGTCTAGCGACAGAAATCGAAAAGCAACCAAATAAATCAGCAGATACTTTTCCATGGCATCAGACAAACTCCAAACAGATTGCAAAAAGTCTTTGTTAAATTAACTAAACAAGGAGTGGAGGAGGCCAAGGGGGTGGAGATAAATCTATGAAACTAAATATAACTGTCCACTGGGTATCTGTGTTAGACAACTCTTCAAAGCCTATATTCTGATTTCCTTCATTTATAAAATTTCCACCTTAATTGATAGGTAAAAATATTTGAATATAAGGGCATCGAACATCTGCATCTTTTAAAAGTACAAATTGAATCAATGGAACACCAGAAACAATATCATACATTTCTTATCTTAGAAAAAAGTCTAGATGTCATGTGCAGCTTAACTTGTTTTTAATTTATCAATAAACACAGTACTATGTTTAATTAACAAGAAATTTTCAAAAGACAGACTAACTTCCTTTTCAAAATTTTCAAAAGGAAGCAAGACTATTCATGATGCATCCTAATCATATGGTGTCAGATTACTGTATATAAATGAGTGAAAAAAGAAGTAGTCTTAAACTACAGGTATAGCCTAACAAAATATATTTAAAATAGAGAAACAACCAGAGTTTTTATGTAACAGATTGTTTTTTTTTAATTCTTAATTAAAAGCCATATTCCATCCTGATAATACTGGTTTGATTTGTACAGTTTCCAGTATTTTTAAATATTTAGAATTAATACAATACAATAAATTTGTTTTGTTCTGCTTATTCCCAACAGGAAAAAAAAAGTGAAATTGTATTTTTCATAAAATAGCACAAGCCTTAAAAAGACATTGCAGGGGATCTTTAGATACTACAGATTAGATCTCTTAAAGCTTCTTAATCATATAATTTTAGAAACAGGAATTTATAAATATATTTCCAGTTAAAAACTCCTAATCTTTACAAAGCAACAATTCCAGCTGTTGGGGGAATTAAATGCTGATATACATTATGCATTTGAACTAAACTGGATTTCCTCCCAATAAATGCGGGATCTGAGAGTTAAAAAAAATTCCAGTCCTGAATTAAGGAATTCTACAGGTTGGGGTATCTTGTCATTAAACATTTGAGAGACTGAGATTTCCAAGTGTACAAAAAGATTTCAAACAATTAGAAAAAGAAAAGGACTAGAGAAGACTGGGTAGGATAAGGATTATGTGATTTGAAACTCAGGCCACCACTTTCTAAAGTATGAATAACTATTTAAAAAATGTAATAGAAATCGGGTCCCTTGATGTAACAGAAAAGCAGCTGCTTTGATTCTCTCCAATTTCAGACAGGGAGGCTTTTTTTCCTGCAGAAAACTTGTTATTGCAGGAAAAAAAACTGATAGAAAATTAAGGCACCAGGCTTTAAAGAGGAAATGCAATCTAAGTGTACCTACATTTTTATTCCCAAGGCTATATAATAAACATCCACTGTTTCCCAGCTTTACAAAAATCCCTTCCAAAAGTTAAATTACACAAAAAGGTGTAAATGAAAAAAGTAGTAATTTGCTGATCTGACAATTGGGATCTTTCTACCAGCCCCAATCCAGAATAAATACAAAAAATTCTTAGTTTTCCCAGATCTTGAGGTGAAAGAGAGAGAGAGAAAACTACTCAAAACTAATTTCCTGGTCAAGAAAAAAAATACATTACTGATTTGGCTCTTACCTAATTATTCCCCCAAATCTCCAGTTATCAACAAAAACAAAAACTCATGATTCAAATTTCATAAAGGGAAAAGAATCCCACCCTTATCTTACTTTTGCCAGGACAAATTAAAACAGGTGTCCTTTCCGGGTTATTAGCCCAACCGCAAAAGAATACGATGATTTATATAATTTAAAATAAGAGAATTAAAAAGGAAGTTCCCGACCTCCCCATTTCACTAAACACAACAAAAAAGAAAAAGTGTCCCAGAAGTATATTTGAGACATACAGGAAATCAGAAGCAATTTCTCCCAATGAATTCACCCTGCCGTGCCTGGTCATTGGCTTTTAGTTTTTCTTTTTAATAACCAAAAATCCCAACTGTCTTGCGCTATAAACTTCACTAGAAAATCAGTTCGGCGCATTGCAAAGAAAACGAATTTTTTATCCCTTCCAGGAAACAAGCGTGGGGGAGGATATCTCTCTCTGTCCCGATTTCTATAGTCGGTTCAGGGTTCGTTTTCTTTTTAAACCTACCAAAGCTCATCAAACGTGCGGATGACTCGAGTTGTTTGAATTTATTGCAACAATCCCTTCTCTGCACATTTCCTGTCTGGAAGGCGAAAGCATTCAACGCAACTCCTG
>JANHZU010005311.1:47498-60144 GCA_032468055.1 Acrochordus granulatus | reverse complement strand
ATGCAGCTTTGGATTTGGTCAGTATTGTATACTTTAAAATACAACTTTAAAATAAAAAAATTAAAAAACATTAGATTAGAAAGAAAAAAAATCAGTGTACTGTACTTAGCATTGGTTAAATGTTATACTCAAGCCAAAACTTTATTTGCAAATTATTTTTATTTGGATATTTATAAATGTTCTGAGACATAAAGTATGATGAACATAAATGAGACAGATAATTCCAATAGCTGAAAATCTGATTTTAGTTGCATTGATTGGTGAATGGGCCATAACGGAACATTATTTGGGATGTCTTAATTTTTTTGGAGGTTTATGTTCCCCCCTGCCTTAGCTTCTCTTACAATAATTGACTGCAGAAAGGTGTCAGAAAATGCAACTGAAATCAATTTATCTCCTTTTCATTTAAAATCAGCTATTGGAATTATCTATCTCACTTATGTTCATATATGGATTTGATTTGTTTTATTATAGTCACCAATAAAATATAAATATTGGTACTATATTATGTACAAAGATCCCATAAAACTGAAATTCATAGGCTTTGTCTATGTGCAAAAATTAGTTCCAAGACTGAATATCATTAAGTGTTCATAGCTGCAAGGCAGATATTATACATATGTCCTGGTACAGATAGGGACAATCTGTCTCAATATTAGTGATCTGAAGTACTATATTTTCTTCTCCAACACTTTGTTCTGATCTCTCTCTCTCATATGTGTATTTTTTGTCCTTCTTATTTTTTACACAGATTCAAACTATTTGATGATCTTCCAGTCATTCTTAGTAAACTATAAGTAGACAAGATAGTACCATGGCTTATTTAAACCAGAGTTTATCAGGGCTGAATTTTGCAATCTATTTTCTGTGCCAGTACTCAACTATAATCATTTTAATGCACTAAATCAGTTTTTCCTGCTGAAGTAGAAGTTCCCTCAGCATCCTCAAGCTTATGTTGGTATGATATAGTTATGTTCCACAGGAATAGACAAATAGAATATAATGCCTAGATTTTAAAGGATATAATATATTTTATGGATAATGTTCTTTGAACATATTTCTAGAACAATTGAAGATTTTTATAGTATCTAGTTTCTATGGAAAGCTTGATGGGCTCTAATGCTGCTTTTCAAAAACATTTTAAAATCTAAAAATATGTTTTCTATAGAAATATCTTGTTCCTACTTAACTAGTGTAAATGGCATTATTTCTAGAATGTGTCAACTTAATCAAATGCTACACATTTTTTAAAGGTACAAGCTCTGCTATTATATTATATTTAAAAGACACCTTAAAGAACCTTGAAAAACAGATCAATTTTGCAGTTTCAGATGGAGTGCTGCCACTTTAAACATATTTCAGTAACATTCCTTTTCCCCAAAAGGGAATTTTGGTGCCTATTTTTGATATTGTTAAAGTAAGTTGTGCTATAGATATTAATATTTGAATAAGTATTTTTCATCTGATTAGCAGAGTATCTTGTACATTATTGCTGGAATTACATATGGTCTAAGTCAGGAGTGTCCAACCTGTGGCCCAAGAGTCACATGCAACCCTGGAAGAGCTATTAATGTGGCCTATCAAGATAAAAAAATATAAAAAAGGAAGTTTATTATTTATATACATTCATTATATGTACATTAGCGATATTGTATATTTTATATGCAGCCCAAAACAATTCCTCTTCACTTAGTGTGGCCCAGGCAAGCCAAAAGTTTGGACATCTATGGTCTAAGCTGTACTGTAACATGGTTTTAGATTTAGTTGAGGATGTTGTATGAACCTGGAATTTGACTTGTTCACTATACAGTGATTAAAGCAAACCAGAACTCTGTATTGTGTGTGAACCATTTTTTTATTTCTAAAAATTAATCTGATTTTGAGAGGATAGGAGAAAGAATAGATTCTTGTATACTTCAGAACAGAATTTTAGAAATAAAATATTCCAATTTCAAATATATTTGTCCAGATCTCTTTATTCTCAAGGGAAGGGAGAGTAGAAAATCTGTTGTTACTCTTCAGGCCTGTATAATTGTTATGGAATGTGTCTACAAAGGGAAGGTAGTCTGATGGACTGTAGTGAAGTAGCACTGTAGGGGGAAATGGCACAGGAAGGAGGAATCACATTCCAAAGAGGGCAACAAAACAAGATTCAACACAGCCCGGAGCTGGATTGGAGACAGAGGAAAAATTTAGAATGATCACTCTCTATAATCTCCCAGGTTTATCCATTAGGGTAAGATAGTATAGATTTAGTCTGGCAAAATGTTGTCTATGTGATGTGAGCAAATAAAGAGTTGAACTTTGGCTGGATTGTTCTATGGATTTTGGACGGGGACTAACAAGAATTAAAACAAACAAATATGTCCTAACTGAGACCACAATGAAATACAATTTTTATTTTATTACCATTTTCTAAGCTATTAAATGTAGTGCATGGAAATATAATTAGCTCACAACCTTATTTCTTTTGGGGAGAGAGAGGGAGTGGGTCTTATATCTCTTATGAGAAAACTAACCCTCTATATTAGTAGGAGAAAGTTTGTGAATCTTTTAGAACTATATATAGTCATGCAGTATTGTGACCTGCATCACAATACAAAAATTATTAAAATGATATTAATAAATAAAAAGATTCTGGTTATATAATATCTAATATAGTGTTTAATCCAACATCTAACTTTGTTGGAAAAAGTACATGATACAGTACTTTAAATTTAGTAATTGGTGACACTTTCTTTGATAGCAATAACTGCAAATGAATGTTTCCCAAATGTATTGATCAGTGCCACATACAGTAAAAGCTTGGAGGTATTTTGGCTTATTTTTATTACATAACTATTTCAATTCATTGATAATATTACATGGGGAGTCTTGACATTAATTGCTTGCTTCACTTCATGGTACAACATTTCAATTAGGTTAAGAGCAAGAATTTGAATTTTTTGAACATAGAAATTTCAAGAATGTGAAATTTCTCAGCCATTCTATTGAAAATCATTTATCTGCTTAGGATCATTGTTATTACTACAAATTGCATTAATTCAAGCTTTGATCAAGGATAGATACTCTGGCATTCTCCGGTAGAATGTCTGTACATAATCCATTGTCTTCTTTATGACTATGAGCCACCCAGGTTCTGAGACTGCAAAGTAGCCTCAAACCATCATGCGGGTAGTCCCTGTATACTGACCACTTTTTCACCAACTGTTCAAATTTGCAACAATACTATGTGAGTAATACTTATGACTAGTCCTCAAAGAGTTGAGGAAAGGAAGCAAACAAGCAAAGAAAATCTTTCTGCAGCATGTTTGCATTGAGCTGAAGAAAAAGCACAAATGTGCAGCCAGCTAGAGCACAACATGTGCAGCAAACAGCTGGCCATTGCTGAAGCTGGATCCTTTGAAAGCTTTTAGCTGCTTGTCTGACTTCCTTTAGAGGAGTCCTAGATAGGTCCTAAAGGTAGTCAGATAACCATCAAAAAGCTTTGAAACCTTCCTTGAAAGCAAACAAGCTGCAGAAAGATTTTCTTTACATGCTTGCTTCCTTTCGTCTACTCTTCAGCCTGGGGTCACTCATCAAGGTAAATAACTTACAGATTTTGTCACCCTCTTTCCAGGCATGTCGTAAATTTAGTACATGAAGTGATTAAAAGGGATTGCAATTGGAGGGCAAGGGTGGAGAAGTTAGTTTCAGCATCTCATGCATGGGAGAGAAAGATCAACAAGTCTGTCCCCCTTCAGCATTTTTTCTCTTTTCTTTACTGAAGAAATGTGGGTTTCTGGGGGAGGGAGGAAGTTAAGCTGGGAAAAGTTTTGGGAAGCTCATCCTGAAGCTGCTGCCTTTGCATACACCAGGTTGCTGGTTTCCCCAAAGCCTAGGAAGAGCCAGGAGAGGTTTGCAGTCTTCTGATAATCAGATGATCAGGATAGAAAGCTCTGAAAGCAGCTGACATTTCCTCAAGGAATTGCTGGTGCACTGAAAATTTTTTTTCTCATCTGTTCATCTGCAGTATCTTCTGATCTGGTCTTTAGGTGGTTTCTCAAGTAAATGCAGTTATATTTATTCCTCAAGGCATATTGTTTACCTCAGTAAATATGTATTCTAGCTGCATAGCATTCATGTCATGGATTAATGGATATAAAAGGAATAATGGAATCTCGTGTGTAAATAAATCCTAATATTCACAATAGTCTCTCCTTTGTGATTATATATAAGATTATCCTGCTGTGCACAGTGATTTCCAAAAGGTGTTTGTTAATTATCATTCCACAGAAACACATTAATAATACATATATCAATGGAAGACAATTCTGTACCACAGCAACCCCCATCCACTGTGAGGAGATGTTACTATTTTTCCTCAGGGGATTTTCCCTTCTTTGGCAATAAACTTTAAGACAAAACACAAGTAAAAGGTTGCAAATATTGATACCAATTAGATAGCCCAGATGACTTGATAAAAGTATTTTCTATCTAATGTGGCTACAGAAAAGACAAATGCAATTTTAGGTTGAGCCAATTGAACTATATTTTCAAAGAATCTGAAGTAACAGTTCCATTTTATTCTGTAGCAATCAGATCCTATCTTAAGTATTTCATAGTCAGTTTCCTCTTACTAGTGATCTCATAAATGAGGAGCAGGCCAACCTGGCATGTATTGCTAGAACTTGGCTGGACCTAGGGGTGGAGGGGGATTGCCTTCTCAGAAATATGCCCAGTTGGGTTTAGGGTTTGGCATCAGCTGAGACCTCAGGACAGGGGAGGAGGGGTAGTGGTTGTCATCAGGGAATCTCTGACAGCAATCAGAGAGCCTGGTTCACAAATTATTGGTTGTGAGACCCTGTTCCTGAAGTTAGGCTCACAGGAGCAGTTGGGATTGTTGCTACTGTACCAACCTCCATACTGCTTAGCAACCTCCCTGCCTGAGCTACTGGAGGTCATTTTGGGTTGGTTCCCAAAACTTAATGGTTCTGAGGGACTTCAACTTGTTGTCTCTTGGGCAGACCTTCGAAACAACCTGGAAGATCACAGCCTCCATAATGGCCATTGGCCTCTCTCAAGTTATTCTTGGCATGACTTGGGACATTGGCCTCATTCTAGACTTGGTTTTCTTGTCAGAGCAGTGGAAATGTGATCTGAGGAGTTTCTTTTAACACCTTTGTCATGGTCAGAACATTCCCTGGTGACTTTGAGATTTTTTTGTGCTACCTCTACAGGGAAGCTGGACCCATTCGATTGCTCTGCCCTTGGTGACTGATGGACCTAATTGGGTTTCAAAGGGAACTGGGGGTAATATCTGCAGATCTGCTGCACAGTCCTGCAGAGGCCCTGACAACAGGATCGTGCCTATGCGGCCTTCCCTGGCCTATTACTCCTGTCACTTTGAGTTGTGTTGAGAGGATTAAAAAGGGTCAAAGGATGCCTAGAATGCCACTGAAGAAAAACGAAGAACAAACAAAACCGAACACAAGTTAAAACCTTGTGGATGAAGCACCAATACTTTTGTGCTCTTATTGCATCACAGAAGGCCAATTGATGGCCCTGTTTTGGGTCACCTGGACCCTCTTTGGGAAGGGGAGCCTGGAGGCCTCATCTACAGGAATTATTCTGATGATACCCAGTTATACATCTCTTTCCCTAGTGAAGTAAGTGATGCAATAGACCTTTCACAGTGCCTGGAGGCTTTGGGGGCCTGGATGGGGAACAATAGACTTCAGCTGAACCCTAGTAAGATGGAGTTGCTGTGGCTGGGCCCCTCAGTTTCCAGGAGTTTATCATCTTCGGTCCTGGATGGAATACCTCTACACAAACAGACCTGGTACATAAGTTGGGGGTTCTCCTGGACTGAAGACTCCTGCTTGAAGAGTAGGTGATAGTCATGGCTAGGAGGCCCTTTGTTAAACTTCATGTATGACAGTTATGCCTTTTCCTGGATTGGGAGGCTCTGGACCTAATTGTTTATGCCCTGGTCATCTCCTGCTTGGACTATTGCAGTGTGAACTACACAGGACTATCCTTGAAAAGTATCCAGAAGCTTTAGCTGGTACAGAATGTGGCGGCACAGACAATTCTGGGCACCTAAAGAAGGGTGCATTTATACATACTGGCTCGGTCGTTGCCAGTTAACAAGGACTTCTGATTTCCTTTCAAGTGCAATACCTTTGCTCCATGAGCTGCATTGGGTGCCAGTTTGCTTCTCAGTGCAATTCAAGGTGTTGGTTATGACCTATAAAGTTTTACATGGTGTGGGGCCAGGCTACCTACAAAACCGTTTACATTCCATCACATCGGCCAGTCTCATTGGGTCAAGAAGGGAAGGCTTGTTGCGGATCCTGTCAGTCAGAGAATTCTCTGCTGTTGCCTCCACCCTTTGGAATATTCTCCCCCTAGAGGTGAGGCAAGCCCCCACTGTCCTGGCCTTCCATAAGGGAGTTAAGACATGGCTCTGCAGCCTCACATTGGAAGCCCAGAGGAGCATGCAGCCATGGGGCTGGCTAGTTCTATGAAAGCCATCCTTTTAGCTTTTCATTAATTTTATTGGTTTTTAATTGTTCTTGCCTCCTTTTAAATGTTTAAACTTTTATGTTGTTGTTACATTTTTAATGTTTTATTTTATATCATCCAAGACCTTCTGTGAGTGAGAGGGGTGGTTTAAAAACATGAAAAATAAATAATTAAACCTGCCACTATTTTATTTCCTTTTTATTTTTTTTCCTCTTTTTTTGGGAGGTGGTACCTTCGAGTCTGTAGTTTTCCTGGCAAGATTTTGGAAGTGGTTTGCTATTGTCTCTTTCCTATGCTGAGAGAAACTGAGTAGTACAAGTCACCAAGCTGGCCTCATCCCTAAGACAGGATGAGAAGTCATGGTCTCCAAGCCTGGTACCTTAACCATCATATCAAAATGGCTCTCATGTCTCTTTTAACAATTTAATAATTGTATTTTTGCTATGTTATTGGCTACTTTGAATAATTGTGGTTAATATAAGCTAATTTCCAGCTTTTGTTGTATTTACCTGATGGTATTAAAATGAAGAAGTCTATATTTGTAGAGTGACTCCAGCTTCTTTTTCTTTTGAAGTTCCAGATGCTGCTAGATGTTCAATGATCATACTTGTCGGTTCAGCAGCAGCAAAGCTTCACCTCAGATTGTTCCCAAGATTGAGGACTCCTCTGCTCTCCTTTCTGTTATTTGGTGTTTTCCAGAGGTATAGCTCTACTAAAACCGGGAAACTGGCTTCTCACGGCTTTGCTTCCATGGCAGCAATGTCATCCTTTCCCCCACAGAGGTATCATTATTTCCTAGTGTTGGATTTTGAGGCCACGTGTGACAAGCCCCAGATCCACCCTCAGGTAATTATTTGGCTTCAGCTTGTTTTTCTTTTCGTAATGTAAGAGATGGGATATAAATACTTTTGCATTCTGGATTGTATTATCTCACTTTTCTTCTGAAGGATGGAGATTATTCTCATTTTATAGATGGATATGGTATTTGTGAGACTAAGATGATTCCAGAGAAAATGATGTTGTCTTTTGTTTCTTACAGCTCCACCTTCTGTTTTCTCTTACAAATTGATGATCCACTTCTGTAATTTTTATTTGTGTAAGGAGTCCCTAGGGCAACCTGAAGCATTTCTCTTTCGGGTCTTCCAGGCTGCAATTTCCTGTTAATATATTTGGTGCCCTTTCCATTTTCTATCTAATTTTCAGTGAGGATAAAATTTGCAAATGAAATAATATTTAGTGTGACTATATATCCTTATTTGCTGGATTCTGCAGGACAGCCAGGATAACAAGACCCTAGATATTCCATTGTTTTCATTAGTTTCACATAGATGTTAAATTAGATACCTAAATATTTTTGTGTTACTTTAAAAGTAAGATCCAGATGTTCGAGCTTGTAGGATAAACTTAGATTACACTACTGTTTTTGCCAAACTGTTTAGAAACTACTTAGTTTGATCCACTTTTTTATTGAGGCAAAGCCTCAATATTCTGCAACTAAAAATAATGATTCTTCACGAATAATCTGACATTGATTATGTTTAGTTGATTTCCCTGATCTGTTCTCATTAAACATATTTATGAGCTTGAGGTAAGAATTTTGGCAAGAGGGGGAGGCGTTTTCTTTTGACTGAAAAAATTATTCTTTTAGTGTGCAAAAAAAATTGAAGTATTTCTAAGCTTCATGAAATCCTTCTCCTGAATTATTGCTATGTTCTAATAGGATAATGTCTGAATTACAAAGTATGGAAGGAGCTCAGATGTTCTTTCATTTCTTTTGTGATGGTTCCATCCAGTTTTAGATATCATTCAGGGGTCATAGCTTTGTTAAAATTTGAGGGAACAAGAGATAAGAGGCTTATGATTTTAATTAACCTACTTCCAATAACTGGAGAAAAACTGAAAGGTATTTGTTCTTTTGCTGCTATTTCAGTTTCTTTTTTCAGCTCCTCTTTCTAGTTTGAAGACTATCAATAATCTTGAGTTCTTCATTGTTGCATTTGGGTCACAAGCCATATAAACTACTTTGAAGATACAAATGTCTCTATATTGGAGGGCCAAAAAGCAACTTTCTAGCAAAAGCAACTTTCCTGAAATAAAATGAAATTATACCTTTTTTTTTCAAGCTCTCCTGTAGTCCTGAGAATTTTTGGGCAAGTGGTACTGACTTTTTTTTTAAAAAATTACAGAAATATTTTAGTTTTTTTCTCACATGTTTCTATATGCATGCCTGCAAAAACCTGTCAAAGCTATAAATTGGCGTTACTACAATATTGTTGGATATGGGCTTAGTTGGTATGCATTTTGATGCAAACCCCGATGCACATAGAGCTGGTTTACAGCTGGCAGTAAAATTGAAGCATGAGTAGAATTTGATTACTGTAGTTTTAAAGACCTATGTCCCCAAGTTCTTGCTATAGCATGTAACAAGATGTGATGTTGCAGCTTTGCTATATATTGTGAAGATAAGATTGCTCATTAAAGCTGGAAATTATTCATTTGGATTTCTTCAGCAACTATGTCCATGTAGTTGCCTTATCATGCAATTTCTTCCAGGACAATCAGCTTAAATTTCTATAAAAATCTATAGAGGCACTAAAATATTTCATTCACAACATGTTGCTAAAAATAAGAATTTGTTTTCTTTGTTAACATTTTTTTTCTTTACTGCTGTTTTCTTTAATGTGAACCTTGAGAGCACTTTTAGAGAAGCAGTTGATAGGTGGGATGACTCAGGGCTTACTTAGGGCAGGGTTTTAGCGCACTGGATCAAATTCAGCTTGAAGAGCAAAAACACCTCGTAGCTTGTAAATGTCCACATAGAAGTTCAGAAACAAGACATCTCTGTAGGAAAACCAGAATCCTAAAAAGGTGGATAAGTCCTGATATGTTTGAGGAGTTGTACTTAAAACTGGTATATGAAATCAGGGACAGAATTTGAATACAAAAATGAAGAGCAAACACATTATTTCTGGTATCTGAAACATTTAGCCTAGCATCGTGTAGACCAGCAATAGCCATGCTGGCTGTTTCTGGAGGCTACCTATGCTGGAGAAGGCTTAAATAGATGAATACAGTAAAGTGTCCTGCTGGATTACTTAACTGAAAAATAAAATTACTAGCACCAACTCTTAAAATCTTACTGAAAAAAAATAAAATGTCTTTGATATGCAGATTTCAAATAAATTTATTCCAAATATTCCCCCTCCAGATTAAATATATTCCTTAACAGAGAAGCTGTGAGTAGATTTGCAATGGAGATAAGAATACTATCTTTCAAATTTAGTCTGAGTGAACTTGTAAAATGTATACATTTTCTGATTACATTAAGCCAACTCAATGTATATTGTTCCAAAAATCAAATTTCTCTCTTCTGAAGAGTGATATGTTTGAATTTTATTTTTCTCTCTTTTTTTCTTTTTGTCAGAGGATGGGCTTTTTTTGGTTTGGTAATTATTGTTGAAGTTTGTCCTTGCAGAACTTGCTTATTGAGACATGTTTGAGGAATGGTACAGGATTATCTTAATGTTCTTTGGGAATGAAGGTAAGATCTTCTTTGTTGCTGCCAGTCAATATGGAGTTTGATGTACTCCAGAGTGTTTTTGTGTTGCTGATATTCTCTGTTTACCTTTGAGGCTGAAGATTGCTGTCGATCTGTCTGCTTGACTGCTAACTTATCTGTATGTGCAGCAGATAATCACAATTATTCTTGATGCCTATATTGGTACATTTTGCTAATATATATGTTTCTAAACATATTTTTATATTCATTTTTATATTCTCACATAATACATTTAACACATGAACTCAAAAATTAGACTTTATTCCTTGCCTTTTTCTCTTAGTTAATTGCTTTAGTTCTAGGGCTGTTTTGATTCTTCTATCATGGTAAGAATCTTTGTGGGATGCAGTGGTCTAGCAGTTAAGACACTGGGCTTGTCGGCTGGAAGGTTGGCAGCTAAATGCAAGTAGATAAATAGGTGCCACCGTTGGTGGGAAGATAACAGCATTCCATGTTCCTCAGAATATAGTCCTGCTGGCCATATGATCATGGAAGCATCTTCAGGCTATGAAACAGAGCTGAGTCCCCAAGAGTCTCAACTGCCAGGGGAAAACTTTACCTTTTTTTAAAAGAATCTTTAAGAACGTGATTTCATCTTGATAGCTACATCTCTTAATTTTCTTAAGTCTAATGTTGATGCATTTTATTCTTTTTTCTAGAAAAGTAGATTTCATTTTCCCCACAAAGCATGAAGTTATGCTCAGAGGTGCAGATGGAAATTGTCTAGTTACAGTTTAATTTATTAAACAATTCTGCTTATGTTTTGGTACATGAAGGGTGCTATGAGTTTGTAAACAACCTTTCACACTATGACTAATTTTCCTTACTGATTCACTTAATAGCTTGAAATCTGAAATAATAGAAAATGTTAATGGCAACAGCAGGAAAAATGCATTTTTCCATACATATTTTTTTCTTATTGCAGTGCTACTTGGCTTAATATTTAATAGTATTAAAACTAGTTTAATTGCTACATAAAGCAAGCTTGGAACAATTTAATACTAAGAGAATATAACAGAAGAAGGTGCTAGCTAATATGCAGTGCTTCAAGAATTTCAGAGTCATATGCTCAGAAGGTACTTACATTTATCTATATAGTATTGCCACACTCATCTTGATTGGAAAGCACTCCTTTTTCTATTCGTAGCTTTGTGTTATTAGGTTATGTGATGGGTGGTTCTGTGATCACATTAAGCTTATTTATCTTACATGGTTTTTCTGGTCGTAATCTTTCCTTCAGGCATTGGAATTACTTTTTTAAAAAATTATTATTATTATTATAAAAGCCACTTTGAAAGGACCTTTATATTATGTGTCAGCCTTCCTGGGTAAACCAGATAGAAAACACAACTAGATGAACTAATTCGACTTTTATTGTAAGACTGCACTCATAGAATCTTGTAAGTCTGAAGTACAAACTTCCCACCATCACTTGTAACTGCCTGAACAATTTAATTGAAATCCTTCAATTAACAAAGGGGGAGGGACAAGATTTCAGTTGCTCTCTGTTTACAACCCCACTTTGGCATGTGTGCAAAACAAACCTTTGGCTAGAGGAGAGGTGATTAAACTGAAACCTTGAGACCTCTTTATTGCCAATGTCTTGTCTTTTCAGCTTGTTACATGAGAACCAGAGTATTGGGTTTCACAGTTTCCTGTCCCCCTTTTGAGAAATATGTTAATATATTCCATATCATTTTCCTATTTCTTTTATATGAGACTGAAGAAGACTCCTGGATTGGAGTTGAAGTGTTTCTCTGTAACATCTAAAAATAAAAAGTCCAGTTGCCTTTTTAAAATTTGGTGTGCAAGGTTTTTTGCAATTTTGCTACAAGACATGACCTTGATTAATGAGAATATACAAAGACACATACCTGAACAGTTAGTTTGGGTCCTTCCCAAGTTTCTTCCTCTGACCATTAATCCATTGGGGACTCCTGTCTCTTCTGTCTGATTATTTCCTAGGCAGCATATTATTTCCCAAGATCATCCACACATTCCGTTCCATTATTATTGTTCATATATGTCTCTTGAAATTATTGCTGGCAGGCTATTTGCCTGTGGCTATAGAGTTGTTTCCAGATATTTCTTCATGCAGTGCACAGGCACAGGCAAACATCTATTTGTATACTTTTGGTCTAATGAAAATTATGTATAGAATGGCATTTTAGGTTACTGATAGACTCCCACTTTATATAAATTGCTCAGAGGTATATTACATATTTACACTTACCTATACAGAGGTATATTACATACTTAAACCTACCTATACATTGATGTAAAAGCAGAAAAAGAATGAGAAATAGTATGCCATACAAATTAAAGACATGAGAAGAAAAGTAACATAGTTAAACACTTTATATCAACATCTTGTTTATATTTCTCCATACAGTATTTTTTATCCTTGCAAACTTTCTTTACTTTTATGATCTTCAGACACAGATTCATACATTGTCTTTTTTCCTTTAAATGTCTTTTTTTCAGGTTCCCACCAATTGTAACCAGGATTTTTTTGGTCTTATGCTTCTTGATGCATTGATTGTTCCTTCATATAATTATTTTGTGATTCTGTTCTCATTC
>JANHZU010005311.1:19344-32334 GCA_032468055.1 Acrochordus granulatus | reverse complement strand
GGTCCGCATAGTCAAGGCTATGGTTTTCCCAGTCGTAATGTATGGCTGTGAGAGCTGGACCATAGGGAAGGCTGAGCATCGAAGAATTGATGCCTTTGAACTGCAGTGCTGGAGAAGACTCTTGAGGGTCCCTTGGACGGCAAGGAGATCAAACCAGTCAATCCTAAAGAAAATCAATCCTGATTGTTCATTGGAGGGAGAGATACTGAAGCTGAAGCTCAAGTACTTTGGTCCTCTAATTCAAAGAGAATTATCGGAGAAGACTGTGATGCTGGGAAAGGCAAAAGGAGAAGAGGATGGCAGAGGATGAGATGGTTAGATAGCATTGTGGACATGATGGGCATGGATTTGGCTGGACTTCGAGAGGCAGTGCATGCTGGACAGGGAGGCCTGATGTGCTGAGGTCCATGGGATTGCAAAGAGTTGGATATGACTGAGCTACTGAATAACAACAGGTGGCTTACAGGCATGCTGGCAGACGAGTAAGTGGCTACTATGGTGTGAGTGTAGTGGGGCAGGGTGGCTGCTGCTTAGTGAAGGAGAATGAGCAGGTGGCTGCTGTCAAGTGGAGGAGAGTGCGCAGGTGGCTGCTAGTGCGTGAGCATGACAGAGTCAGGGTGGTTGCTACTGGGTGGCACAGTGGAATTGTGCCCTAGAAGGCTGCTACCAGGTGAGGAGGGTTGTACAGGTGGCGACTGCAGTTGAGGGGGTGCTGCTGGCATGCATGCTAGGAATACAAAATCCTTGGAGTATCCTCTACTCCACTGTAGGGCTCATCAGAAGAAAAAGCCACAGAAGTATGAGTGACTATTTGTGACCTACTTTGCTGGCTTCCGCATTAACTTTGCTTGTGGGAAGTTGGCAAGGAAGGTTGCAAATAGTACTTACATGACTGTGGGATGCTGCAATCATTGTAAGTGCTAGCTGGTTACCACATGTCCAGATGTCAATGATGGGACTGCTGGAACTTTAAGGATCAGTCGTTTAGCACCATCATAATTAACTGTGACATGGTACTGTCTCCAAGTTTTTATTTTTTAATTCACACTCACAAGTATCTACTCTTCACAAGTATCCTAGTTGTTATATGGGAATGGGTTTGTGTATTAACCCGAACTCAAAAGATTGTAAAAACTTCTCTTTGGGAGTGGGCTATTTATTTATTTAATATTCTGCCTTTATTATTTTTATAAACAACTCAAGGCAGATAACCTATCTAATAATCCTTCCTCCTCCTATTTTCCCACAGCACAGCCCTGTGAGGTGAGTTGGGCTGAGAGAGAGAGACTAGCCCAAGATTACCCAGCTGGCTTTTTGTGGCCAAGGTGGGACTAGAACTCATGGTTTCCCAGTTTCTAGTCTGGTGGCTTAACCACTACACCAAACTTACTACAATCTTATAAACAACTATGTTGCCCCATCTGTAAGAGGTCCTTAGTGAATCCGGGCATGCTAAATGATTTCCTAGTTAAGGTTGTTGAATATGTGGTAAGAATTTAGCTTCAGAACTTAAAGGAAGTGGATTATTTGGATACTTTTCAATGAGGGCTCAGGCATGGGCAGAGGATAAAGATTGCATTTATCACTGTAACAGATTGGCATCTGTAGCAGTATTGCATCTCCTACTCTTATTAGACTTTCTAGGTGTTCTTTTGATGCAGCCCCAGATTGCACTGGCTTTTTTGGTAGCTGTAGTACGTTGCAGGTTCATGCTTACCCTGGCCCACTACAATACCCAGGTCCTTTTTACAAGTACTACTGATGAGCCAGATATCACCTGTCTTGCACTGTTCACCTGTTTTTTACTACTTAAGTACAGAACCCTATGTTTCTAACCTTTTGTTCAAAAATGTTTAATGTTCAACTCTATCAATGTCCGTTTGAACTTTGAGCCAATTTTCTGAGGTGTTGGCAATTTCTTCCAGCTTTGTGCTGTCTGCAGATTTGCAGAGCATCTCCCTTATCCCTTTGTCAGAATCATTTATAAATGGGTTGAAGAGCTTTGGGTTCAGGACAGAACCCCAAGGTACTCCATATAGACGAAGATCCATTAAGCTGCATGAATTAGGTATGGTTGTGCAACCAACTGTGAATCTATCTGATAGCGGGACCATCTATCTCACATAGTTCCATTTTATAGAAAAGAAACTTCTGTATAGTCACCCTGTAGCTGTGGTAACATACCAAACTAACCTGTGTGTGATTTGTTTGTAGTTCAATCCATAGTGTGAATTCAGCCATTATAATTTAATTTTATATGATCCTGGCCATAGGCAACAGACTATGGTTTAAAAAGGGATGATATCTGAACGTATATGTTATAGAGTAGTGGTATGGTCAGAACTCCATAGCTGAATTCATTCCTTTCTGATGTAGGATTTGGATTTTTAAGATGCCAATATTGCTGGGCAAAGGAGTTTCTTTTTTAAAGTTTATTTTTTTCTCTTCTTCCAGATGTTTTCAGGCAATTTTGTTGTTGTTTTTAAACTAATTCTATTCATGTTTTAAAAATTTATGAAAGCACTAATAAAAATGTCAAAGTGGTAAAAATGTTAGCTTTTGCTTTGCTTTGATTAAATTTTGCAAACTGTTTTTGAATATTAAAAAGCAATTTTTTTATTCTCTTTCCTCCACAAGTGATTTGAGAGGCTGGATGCTTGGCTATCATTCAGAAGGCTCATTTGCACTCTAGAGCCCTAGCATCATGCTTCTCTATTAAATAACACAGACAAATTATCCTTTAAAGACACCAAGCAAATTGTCCCTCCTCTTACATTAAACTCGAAAGCGGGTGGAGTGGGGGAGAAAGACAAAGGATTTTATTGTTTTTATTCCTTGGGTGGTTTTCTCAGTCTAATTTCATGTGTATATTTTAATAACAGCAGGACCTATCATAACTGGATTTGTTTAAACTTCTTATTAACAAACCCATGCATTTTAAAAAAATATTGTTGATGATTCATCTACTTGGATTTTTGATATTTCTCTTTTCCTGTATCAGAAACTTCGTCAAAAAATAGCCATACTCAAAATAATGTATGGAAAGAATGGTAAGAAGAGAATTATTTTCAGGTTTACAATTGCAGAGTAAACACAGTATCAACATGTTTTAACTTTTAAATATATGCATATATACATATTCTATTCATAATATGTAAATGTTTTATGATGGATGATGGATGGATGGAGATATATATCAATATCTGTATTTCTCTCCTCTTCCTTTTTTTCTTAGATCAGTGTTTTTCAAAGTGGTGTGAGGATTCCTGAGGGTCCCCCAAAATCCTTTCAGGGGTCCACAAAGTCAAAATTATTTTTTAACCAAGGTTGAAAATATTATCAAAGATTTACGAGAAGGAGTAGTGGCCGTGAATGCTTTGGTTTTAATTTTCAATAAAGATAATCCACATATACCAACTGCCTTGTTTAGCGACCATTTGAAGTTATAATGGTATAAAAAAGCTTTGTCACCATTATCCTCGCTTTTACAACTGTTGCAGCGTCCTGTGATCGTGTAATTGTGATTTGTGTGCTTTGCAATTGTCATGTAACAAACAGAGTTAATAGAGAAGCAAAAGTAAAGTAAGTCTCAGTCACATGGTTCACTTAGTGACCATGTACTTTGTTTAATGTCAAAGGGGAAGTAAGGTTGTGAGTCTCTTGTGATAGTTTAATTTTCTGCTTAGCAGTTGCAGCACTAAGCAACCAAGTGGTTGTCCAGATTGTGGCTGCTAAGTGAGGACTATCTATACCTGAGAGAGAGAAAATTAAATACTGTCTTAGATTATAAGAATAGGGCTATGGGCCTCTCAAATCTCTACATCTTTATATAATGGATGGTGCTATATAAATTAATAATTACAATCAGTTTACTATAAATATTGCTATAGTGATTGGGACTTTAATTTGCATATTTGATTTCTCTTTTAATGTCTGTGTCTATTTCAGCAAAATTTGGTACCTTTGCAATCTGGAAAACATAAAAGAATTAATAAGAAAAAGGTCCAGAGCTCTAATGAATGTTAATGCCAGAAATAAGGACTTTGGACTGGTGGATGATTTTAATATCTTCTTAGATTTGTCCATCTTTTTAGAAAGAATACTGAGGCTAACATTCAAGTGTTATTTGAGATTGTATTAAAGAGTTTTATTTTCTTTTTCTCTGTGTCCTTCCACTCTTTTCTCTTTTACTAGTTGTATCTTTTCTGCCAGTGAACTAACATTGAAAACCAGTATGAGATTCTTAAAATTAGACATTATGGCTCAGAATCATTCAGTGGACCACTATAAGAAGGCAATTTTAATTTATGTGTGATATCACTATTACTGTATATCTTTCCAATTGCAGTCTTCAACGCTATCAAATGTGTCATATGAGGAGTTTTTTTCAAGAAGTACGAAACTGTTTCATCAGATGAAGAAGGCAAAACATTGTTTATTAAGTGAAATACTAGTGGATTTTTAGAATCCAAGTCATTCCTCTTCTGACTGATATTACATATTATATAGGGTTTCTATGAATTGTGGTTGAATTTCTTAATTTTTTGCCTGTTTATTTAAATTAGGCTAATATTTTGTATTTTTTTTTGTAGGAGATAATTGAATTCCCCATCCTGAAGCTAAATGGTAGGACAATGGAGATTGAATCTACTTTCCACATGTATGTGCAGCCAGTGGTCCATCCACAGCTCACACCTTTCTGCACTGAGGTAAAGCTCTTTCTTCTTTTGAAAGCTTAATGTTGCCTTGCAGTTTCTTCAGGAGGATCTGAAATGCAGGCGATTCTTCATAAAAGTTGATTAAATCTCTAAATGTGTTTATTGTTTTAGATATAGTAAAAATATAAAACTGACTATCTAGACTCCAGTATATTTTCAGTGGTTTTAACAACTGATTTTAACAAAGGTGAAACTAAGGAACTACATAACTGAACTTGTAGATTCTGCAACACTGAAATTATATCTTACACACCCAAATTCAGGTTATCGTCCACCCCTGTGCTTGCATTCAGTATATTACTCCCACTTTTTCAATTATTTTCCTGATACTGCTTACTTCTTGTGTTCAAGGCAATGCTGAAGTGATAGATGCTCCTGCTTTTTAGGATAAACTATGAATATTTTTTTAAAAACCCAGCAGTCAAAAAATACACTTCAGACTAGCACTTGGTAGAGCAGCCATGAAAATCTTGGAAGAGATATTCAAATGCCATGATATGTTTATACCAACAAAGATCAGAATTGTGCAGGCAAGTGACACATTGTTTGTCAAGGTTAAACTTTGAAGAAGCAGGATAGAAAGAGTATTGATGCTTTTGGACTTTGGTATTGGAGAAGATTCTTGAGAGTACCACGGACAGTTAAGAAAACAAAAAATGGATCATCAAACAAATGAATCCTGCGTTAAGACGCAAATATTCAGGCTCAAATTACTATACTTCAATCACATTATGCAAAGACCTATCTCTCTTGAAAAAGCTATAACAATGGGAAAGGTGGAAGCTTAAGAGAAGAGGGTGTTGAATAGTAAGGTGGATGGATTTAATTAGAGCAGTGATGGGCGCACCACTGGAAGATCTACGTGATCACTAAGAGCTGACAACTTGATGGCCAATAATCAGTTATCTATAACTTAGTTGTTGGAGTGGTTTTTGGCTGAAAAATGAATTTGCATACCAAATTTTAAAAAGGCAGCTGGACTTTTTATTTTACTTATTTAACTGGACTTACTATTTTATTGTGGGAATGATGTGCCTGCTATTTTCCAGAGAGTGCACCTTGTTCTTGCAGTACTTCTGAGGCCTTCCAAAGCATCGCAAGAATGGGATGTACTATTTGGAGAATGATGCCAGCAGCCTCAGGAAGATGGTCTAGCATGGCCAGCAAGTGCCTCTCACAGAGACAGGCCAGGTGTGCCTTGTCAGCAGAGGGAGAAAGATGACTAAAGTTCAGTTGGGTATGGCAGCATGGGATGTGAGGTGATACTCCTCAGTGGCTGTGATGGAATGTGAGAATGACCTTAAAATATAAAGGAAAGAGACCTAGAGAAAGTAATATAAAACAGGGGGTAGATTGCAACTGAGTAACATGCAGAGAAATGTGCCCTAATTTATCAAGCAGTAAAAGAAGATGGCAGGAGATTTGTACTTTCAAGCTTGCAAAATTTTGTTAATATAGATTTACAATAAAGATTCAGATACTTTATTGGCCAAATGTGATTAGACAGAAAAGGAATCTGACTCTGATACAGAAACTCTCAGTATACGTGCGAGAGAGCCATAAATAAAATAATAATAACATGGAAATTTATGTATTCAAGCAGAAGAATGTTCATCAAAATGTGCACCCAGTAGAGAAGAAAATAAAGGAAAGTGTAAAATTAGAGCCACAATCTATTGATAAATATGTATCAATTAAATAGAACTTCCAGATTAATTTAAAATTTCTCGTACTACTTTATTTATTAATCATATGTCTATGCCACCAATTTCCTAAGACTCTTGGTGGCTTACATAGGTTAGTGATAATACATTTTTCTTTTATTTTACCCTGCCCCCTTGGCTGGCCAGCGATATTCATATCCGGGGCGTCCTCCAAGACTCCTGCTCCACCCCCGGGACAGGCGAGTTTTTCGTGCCGACTTCGGTGTTCCATCGTGCCAAGTCACTCCTCTGTAGATTTGCCGACCAGCAATTTTTCCCTCCGAAGGAGGTCCCCACTAATCTACTTGCATTTTGACGTGCTTTCAAACTGCTGGGTAGGCAGGAGCTGAGGCAAGTGATGGGCACTCACCCCGTCATGCGGAGCTTGCGGATCGAACCTGCCAGAGTGCTGGCCATTTCTGGACGACATATCTGGTGGCACTAATCGGCTGCGCCACCGCACCTCATTTATGGTGGATTTAAAAAAGAATCTTGCTGAAATTGTCCGTAACTTTGAGAGAAGAGTCAAAGAGAATCTGGGAATTCAAATGATTGTTAAAAGAAAGAAGGTTAAAATGGATGAGTTGTTACTTCTAATAATTTTAATGGATTTGTGTTGACCAGCATTGGATGACTGTGTTTTAAGGATTTTGATTATCTCTAAAAGATTGAGTTTATTTGTAGCATTTTAAATATACGTGCTTAATAAATGCAAAGAAAGGATTTAAAATGAGTTTACTAGGTATAGTTTGTAATAGTTATGTTGTTATTTCTGATAACCCTTACTGGTCTTCTGCTGATCAAGTTGGAGGGATACTTTAAATATGGATTGGTGGAGAATAGATGATATATGAGATATCATCTTTATGGCTTGCTATATTTTAAGAGATGGTGATGAACTGTTAATGTTAATTATACTGTCTGGGGATGAAAAATTATACTGTCTGGGGATGAAAGGGAGGTTCTTTATTTCTTTTCTTTTCTCTTTTTTGCACTTTTCATTTTTTTTATTTTTATCTTTTGAAGTTTGTATTTTTATCTGTATCATCTTTAATAAAATTATTATGGAAAAATGTGCAGGAAGTCTTTTATTTTTGTATCTATAAAATTCTTCTTTTGCCTCAGCAGTAAGAGCTCCTGTATTAGTTGAGATTATAATTAAGATTTGAAAAATAAAGAAAAGGGACTGAAATTCTGTGCCATGTGCTAAAATATCATGTTTTTAAATATTTGTCAGACTAGTGTATGTCAAACATAGATAGAATGCAACCTCTGTAGGTGTCTATTCCCGACCATACTGGCCCTTCACATTATTGTTGGGATTGTATGGGGAAAAGGACTCATTGAAGTAGGCCATGTCTGATCTAAATCTCTAAAATTTAAATGTATCTTCTGCAAACAGAAAGTGTTGTTATCCATAATATTATCACTAAAGAAATTAAATAAAATAATTGAAAAAAAATCTGCCCAGAGAAACTTTAAATGTTAAATCTGCTGTACCAATGTGTATTATGTGTGAAATATAGGTAGTTCATGATCTACAATCATTTGGTCAGCAACTGTTATGACAATGCTGAATGAATGGTGGTTACAATGGGTCCTTGGAGTTCTGACTGTCCCAGAACACCTGTGGTAACACAATCACAATCTAGGTGCTTGTCAACCCATGTGCACTTATAACCAGTTGCTAAGCTCCCAAGTATCACATGATTATATGTTTGCAATCTTCCCTGCCAGCTTCTCTAGAAACTCAATAGGGAAGTTAGAAGGGAAGTCACAAGTTACTGGGGTAAGTCTTCCCCGTTTGTGCAATCTCCCAAAACCCTCTGCAGGTGATTTGTGCATCCCCACACATCCTCCCTGACTGATGCAGTGGTTTGTGTACCCTCCCTGAACTATGCAGTACCTCTTCTACATCCTCCCCAACTTTATTTTACATCTTGCACACCCTCAATTCTCTCCTACACTCTTAAGAAGCCCTTTGCTCCTTCCCCTGCTGGGCAGCAGCCACATACCTGCTTATGGGCCTGGGACTTGCAACCTTCTGCTGGCTTCCCCACTGATTTTGTTTGTAGGAAGCCAGCAGGAAGTTGCCTTGCTTAATGGCCATGGAATTCAATGAACAGCAGCAACTGGGACAACAGGGATTGCCATCACTAAATGATGTGGTCACAATTTATAACTGCATTACTTAGTGATGGAAATTCCAGTCTTAATTATTGTTTAAATTGAATGGTAGCATATTTATGCTTTATTATTGTGGTTCGTTGCTCAGTCAGTTGGATGTCTACCTATTGAGTCCTTCCAAAGGATCTGGGATAGGCAGATGCTGTTCTTTGATGTTGTTAAGGTATTGTTGCAGGATGGAAGCTGTTCTGAATAATGCTGCCTTTTGCAATTGATTGATGGTCAATTTGTCAATGCCAGTGGGGTTCAATTGGTGCTCCAGTTGTTTTGGGATTGCACCTAAGGCTCATATTACTATTATTTTTTATCCTACCTTTTTTAAAATATGTGGATTTTAACATATTTTATTAGTATGTTAAACTGAAAATAACTGAAAACAACATAACTGAAAATAGTGAAAGTACCTAATATTCCTGTCTCCTATTTTCTCCACAACATAAGTCTGGGGGAAAATCCAACCAAACACAAGTTAGAGCCACTGTTAAGGCCTACCTTGTGGTGATAACGGTGGCAAAACAAAATTATTTTTCTGTTCTTATTGTATCTGCAGAGTGTTGTCCTTCGGCCCTTTGTGTTAATCATCCAGTCCCTTTTTGGTGGGGGGGACTCGGGATCTTTTCCAGAGGAATTTGCAGAGGAATTTGCTGAATACTTGGCAGATAAAGTTGCTAAGATTCAATACCAGTTGAAAGCTGTGCATGAGGCAGATCTACTTGAGATGCCAAGGGGGGAGTCTTGCCCAGTTATCTGGGAACAATTTGATCCTGTTGTTCCTGATGGTCCTCGATGCTGACAGTACAACCACTTATCAATTAGATCCTTGTCCCTCCTTGTTGATGAAAGCTGCCAGGATGGTGACTAACAGGTGGGTCCATGCAGTGATAAATGCCTCACTGTGAGAGGGGACATTTCCGGGTCCTTTTAAAGAGGCCCTGGTTCTTCCCCTGTTAAAAAAACCTTAATTGAACTCTACCGATCTGGACAATTATTGTCCAGTCTCCCATTTGCCCTTCTTAGGGAAGATGGTTGAGAAAGTAGTCACAAGGCAGCTTCAGAGGTTCTTGGAGGAAATGGATTTTCTGGACCCTTTTTAGTCTGGGTTCAGGCCTGGTTATGGGATGGAGAAAGCATTGGTCGCTCTTGTGCATGATCTCTGGTGAGAGTGGGTGCAGTTTTGCACTAGTTTGACTCCTTTCTCCAAGGCTGGTCCCAATTGGTGTTAATAGGGAGAGAAAAGTCCAGTCCGTGGCTGCTATTTTGTGGTGTGCCACAAGGCTCGGTACTTTCTCCTCTCTTAACATTTATATGGAACTACTGGGTTAGATCACTGTCACCACGGGATGAAGTAACATCAGTCTGCTGATGATACTCAGATTTACAGCTCTATCCTTGGTGATCCAAGTGATGGTATCTTGGACCTGACTCGGTGTCTGGAGGCTTTATGGTCTGCATGGGGGAGAACAGGCTTTGGTTGAACCCTGGCAAGACTGAGTGTCTTTGGATGTCTGGGGGTCCTGGTTCTGGAACTTTACCATCTTTAACTCTAGTTGGGGTTGCACTATGCCAGACAGACCAGGTTTGCAATCTGGGGGTTCTCCTGGACTTGCAATTCTTGTGTGAAGAGCAGGTGGCAGTCATGGCTCGGAGGGCCTTTGTATGACTGCATGTTGTGCACCAGTTGTACTCCTTCCTAGACCAGAGCTTCCTTCACACAGTCACTCATGGCCTTGTCATCTCTTTGTTGGATTACTGCAATGCACTCTACATGGGGCTACCCTTAAAGAGCATCCGGAAGTTGCAGCTGGTGCTGAATGCTGCTGAATAGATGATCGTAATGGCCCATGTAACACCTTTATTCCGCAAGCTGCATTGGTTGCCAGTCTGCTTCTGGGTGCAATTCAAGGTTTGATTTTGATCTTTAAAGCCCTTCATGGCATGGGAACAGGCTATCTGAGGAACTGTATCACCCCAATGGAGATGTCCCACCCCACCAGATCCAGTGGAAGAGACCTCCTCCGGATCCTGTCAGCCAAGGAGTTTCAGCTTCCAGGATCATAAAGAGCCTTTTCTGATGTGGCTCCTACCCTGTGGAATATCATGCCCCCAGAAGTGAGGTCTGTGTCCACCCTTACGACCTTCTGGAAAAGCCTTAAGACTGAGTTCTGCCAGTTGGTGTGGGGCTCTGATGGGGACACATCATCTTGGAAGTGACTGGTGGTTTAATATTTATCTCCTCCCCAGTGTATATTTTTAGCTCCCCTCTCAGTCTGGTTGGTTATTTTTAAAGTTTTTTAAACTGTTTTTAATTGTTTTATTGTAAGCTGCTAAGAGTCATTTTTTAGTTTGGCAGCATATAAATTTAATAAAATAAGTTGTTTCGACTGCACCACAGGGCCATCTCTTCAACTTCCCATCTCTACGCAGTCTCATCACCATCTTTAATGAGTCCAGTGATTGTTGTGTCATCTGCAAATTTCAGAATTTTGACAGAGGGGCCACTAGAGATGCAGTCATTTGTGTAGAGGGAGAAAAGTAACTGAGAGAGCATGTATCCTTGAGGAGCACCAGTACTGACTGTCCAAGTACTGGACGTAATTTTCCCTAGCTTCACCTGTTGCTTCCTAGGATATAATGCAGTGACATATTGATAGAAACAGGAAATTGTGAGGTCTAGTTCTGCCTTAGGAATAAAGTCAATCACTTTCTCAGCCCTATGAAGAAGGTAGCAGCAAACTCCTGATGAAAATCTTGCCAAGAAAACTTCAGAGGTATCTAGAGAATGGCAAAATAAACTATCAGTCTGAAAATTAAACTCATATTTGAAAAACAAGTCTGCTACAAAATTTAATTCAACTTAGAAAACATTTAAGGATTATAATTCTGCATATGGATTTAGACTGCATTCAAAATTTGGGTTTCTGTAATAGAAGGTTTTAATGTATTAGTTTTTTTGTGATTGATTATACATGTTCTTAACATAAACAAGCACAATTGATTTTAGTAATGTTCTGAAGCCTTGCATTGATATGTTATTTTAATATGTGGCACTAATCAATTGTAACTTCAAGATTTTTACATTTTATATTATTTGCAGATTTCTTTTTTCTTTTCTTTTTCTTTTTTATGCATTTTTTCATTCTAAAATAAAGATATTGAAGAAAAAAGGAAAGAAGTACAAAAAGTACAAAATTAATTAAAATCTATATCTGTTGGCATATGTAATTTTTCTTGAAGTGTTATTCTGGACACCATTTTAAGAGTTATTTTGAATCTAGCTTTTCTTAATTTATTCTTAAATGCAGTTATTCCTAATGATACTTTTCATTGACTTTTTTTGATATATTGTTTTGATCTGACAAAGTTGTGATGGAGACATTGACTGTAGTAGGTGTACTGAAACTGCTAATTATATTGCTCAATTTCCAATAAATAAGAATATAATTAAAATAATTTTTGAATCATTATTGAAGCTTCCCTAATGTCATGAATTGCTATTTGGGAGACAGGCAGCAGCTGCATTATAGTGGATAGTAAAATAAAATCCAAATTACAAAGGTCTGTATATCTGATACATGAGGTTGTGCTATAATGGAATGTTTTCTAATGCTATACTGCACTTGGTGATTTTAAATACAGTGGAACCTTGGATTGCGAGTAACGCAGTTCACGAGTATTCTGCAAGATGAGCAAAAATTTTTAATCAAATTTAATTTGGTTAATAAGTGAAAACTTGCAAGACAAGCTTCACATGATGACCTCTCGCGGGAAATCTCACAATGGAGCCGATGGTTCTTCTCTCTCCCTGCGTAAAAAGCAAAAATTAAGTGAAAGTCGTTCAAGAGAAAGTACTCCCGAGATTCAGATTGCAGATTCTCATTCCAAGCAATAACCCTCCTCCTCCTCCTTTCCTCCCTATCATCTCCCTCATGCCAGCCAGGATCTTTTCAAAGTGTAGGAAGATTGACCCTCCGTCTTCCCTGTTTCTCTCTCTCTCACATACACAGAGCCCTCCTCACATGGCACCATCCAGTCTGTCCCCTTCCTGCCCAACTTTTCTCCCCCTCTCATAGCATATAGGCAGCTTATAATGATAAGAAACATTTCCAAACCACCCAGGAAAGACCCCCGGGAAAGACATTACTAAGGGAAAAGGAAAAAAGCCATTTTGCCCTCAAGCGGCGACAGTGGATCCTCCCGATCCAACAGGGGCTGCCAAGACAGCAGCTGGCCGAGCAGCAACAAGATTAACACTCAAAGCAGCTACCCCTCCCAGGAATGGCCAGATGAACTTGCTAAGAACTGTGTAGAAACAAGAGAGGACAGAACTTCAAGGCTAGGTGGAAATCCTCTTACATAAACCAAGGGACCATCAAGAACCATCA
>JANHZU010005310.1:99374-109894 GCA_032468055.1 Acrochordus granulatus | reverse complement strand
GTTAAGTCCCCTTCTTTTTCCTCTTTTTGAGAAATTATTGTAAATGGGATTGCTAGCTGGACCGGTGCACATACTCCGTTACAGTTTCCCTTCAACATGGTTTTAAAATATTTCCCCCACAGTGCCACCAATTATCAGTTCTTTGTCTAGTTAATTCATTACGGCAAGGAGATCAAACCAGTCAATCCTAAGGAAAATCAACCTTGTTTGTTGGAAGGACAGATACTGAAGCTGAAGCTCAACTACTTTGGCCACCTAATGCGAAGAGAGGACTCATTGGAGAAGACCTGATCCTAGGAAAGATTGAAGGCAAAAGAGGAAGGGGTGGCAGAGGATGAGATGGTTAGATAGCATCATAGACACGATGGGCATGGATTTAGGTGGACATCCTGGAGGCAGTGGAGGACAGGGAGGCCTGGCATGCTGTGATCCATGGGGTTGTGAAGAGTCAGACATGACTGACCAATTGAACAATAACAACAGACACTTCCCTAATTCAGTGAAGTAAAAGGAGGAGGAAGTACAACATAGTCAGACTTGCAAGATTCTGTCATTCTAGCCAATATGAATAAAATAGATTTCGCCTTCCAATGGAGTTAATTTCTTGGTCAGGTCTACCTTGTGGAACTGATAGTAGTCCAGATTTGGGCAACCTTCTTTCTGCTCATGGACTACATTTTAACAGGGCCATCAGAATAGGGGAGCAGTAGACAACATTGGGTTGGTTCCAGAACCCAAGTGGGTGGAGATGCCCTTTTTTTAACACATTCTTTTCTTTCTCCCTCTTCATCTTAGGAAGTTGACTACTGGTGAAAAAAAGCTAATATTTTGCAGGAGGGCTTGAAATATATTTATTCCTCACATTTATATAGCGGCCCATCTCACAGCCACAGTGCCTCCAGGCAGTGTGTGATGAAAGGAAACCACAAAACAATATTAAAAAGCACATTAAAATTAGATCAGGAACTATTTAAAATTAAATCTAGGCCTATATGTACCTCTTGTCATGACTAATTGCACAACCCATGGATAGACTTCACCATAGTTTCAACTGGGAAACTATAAGCATCCCAAAGTCCAAAAATACTAGAGAATTCTTGGAAATCTGGCACTCAGAAAAATCAGCCATTGACAGGAGCATAGAGCTAAACCACATCTACATATCATTCAAAAAAAATAATCAAAAAGCTAAAAGACCAGCAATCAATATCCAGATAAGCAGAGATTAACACCAAGCAGTAAACAATACCCCAATCAAGGAACTACCAACTCAGACAAACAATCAAACAGTAAATAACAGCCTACTCAAGGAACCACCAAGAACACTCCCACCAATACTGACAGAGCAAACCAGTTACAGTATACAGTATATAAACAAAGGGCAAACCCTGCTCCCCTCTAGCACTGAAGATGTTACCTAGTGGGTTAATGAAACATCTGCAAGAAAACAACTAAGCTCAGAGAGCACCAAGGACCCCACGGTGACTCTACCTTGTGACTCCTGAACTGATTGTTCAGATTCTCAGTTTGTGAAGTTAGCTGCTAAGTTTAAGTCTGTTGCCTTAGGACACCTTTGGGAATTGTGTAAACACAATTCCCGACCAATCCTGTCCAAAATTACTTTAGAGCAGAAAGATGAAAACTAAGAAACTTATCAGCAGTAATCAACTTCTTGGGTTCCTCTTCAGAATATTATGACATTTAGAAGTCAATCCCTGCTGTAGACCCTGAACCGAAGTTTTAATTCAACGTAATTATCTGCCTTCCAATGGCTTCTTATGAGATTGGCAATAGACACACAGCAGGCGTTACGTGTGTGTGTTAGAAACTGTTTCTTCATTTTTAATGAAACGGATTTCCTCCAGGCACCCTGCCTTAGTTGTCAAATAACAGAATACACATTGTGCCACATCATGAGATTTTCGTGAATTTCCAGCGGGGAAAAACAGTGGCTGGAAAAACAAACATATTTTGCATCTTCTGCCTTGACAATCGACACGCATGGAAGTTAACACAAGACAACTGAAGACAAGCAGGAGAATATGTCTTCTGGGACCTGAATGTGAGATCGCGTTCTTCTCTTGAATGAATTTTGTCCTGAAGGAATGCTCAAAATTGATGTACAGGGCATTTTTCTCCTCCTTCAATAGTTTTCCTCCACCTCTTCTAAGGTGGAGATTGCATTCCCGTGGGGGCTGCTTCAGTTCTTCATCTGAATAGGGAAAATATATGTGGTACAGCAGACTTATAAATAACCACATAGGATTTCTCCCACTTTTTAAAAATCAACCTCAGAAGATCTGCTTTGTATTGACAAGAGAGTGAGGTGAAACCTGTAAAGCCTGTCCCCCTCTACAGATTAATGTGCTGTTTTAAAATATTCTCACCCTAAAATTGCTGCTCCTTCCTAGGAAAAATCTTGCATGCTCCTGACCTAAAGCTACTTTCCTCCACTTTTTCCAAATTTGTTGAACAAAGACAAAGAAGATTATGAAATCTTTTGGGCACTATTAAAGGAATTCTTCGCAACTGCCTTCTAATGGTACTTCAACAACCTCATAGGGTTGTTGTTGTGGGGAATATAGGAAGAGAAAGGGATAGTAGGTATGTTTGCTGCCTTAAATTACTTATTAAGTAATATGGGCAGGATAAAAATCTAATAAATATTGTGGTTTTTTGTTAATCCTATACAGCCAACAGCCATGACCAGTCAACCCTACTTAACTTTAAAAGTCCCATCATGGTTATACCACCTGCAACTCCAACATTCCCAGGGAGCATAGTCATTCAGGATGGCATTGTAATGATGGAATGGGATGACCTATCTTTTCTCCTAGGAAGGAACAGCAAATAGCCCCAAATCTCCAGGGAAAAACTAATTCTGCACACAGTCCTTGATGGCTTCGCAGAATATGTCTAACCTAAATTTGGAAGAAGACAATGACGTGTTCACTTCACACACTATGCCCAAACAAGTCAACTGTAGAGTGTAACAGCTTCACATGATGGTCCGGTTGGTGCTGAGATTCTCACAATACACTGAACCACAATTCATTTCAGTGGAGGCACATTGTGGGGCACATCCAGACAATGAATGCCAAACCTGCTTTCCTTTTCCTTTCAGTTCTATAAAGGGCGTGTTAGGAAAGACTTGTATTGCAATACCACATCTGCATTGAACTTTTCTCGCTTTTTTTGCAGGGTGGACTTGGTCTTCAAGGACCGGTGGGAGCAGCAGGAGTAAGGGGCTTCCAGGTCAGTCAATTTCAGAAGATAACGTAGGTATGGAAAGGGCAATCCTTCCCAGCCAGGTTGGATGGCTGCAACTTGCTCCCTGTAGGGATATCAAAGATTTTATGATGTCAGCAGACTAGGTAGGTGTGAACAATGTTTCTCAGCCTCAACAACTTTTAAGACATGGCTGGCTGGGGAAGTCTGGGAATTGAAGTCCAAACGTCTTAAAGTTGATAAGGTTGAGAAATATTGAGGCAGAACATATACAACTGTCCAGTCCCCTTTTCATTTTCCCAACACTCTTCTTTCCATGTTGGCTGGGGAATTCTGGGAGTTGAAATACACACATCTTAAAGCTGCCAAGTTTGAAACACAGTGGAATAAACAAAAGTAGCATATCAGGTACCGCAAAATTAAACGGGACTGGATGGGTGGAAAAGTAAAGTGACTCATAGAGATCTGCAAATGCAGAGTTGCCAGATTACAAACCAGCAACCTTTTATTTCAAAGCCGTTTTCTCCTTTTCGGACTGTTTTGAGCCACCCTCTGAAGTGTCCTTGACTTTGAGTAACTGCCTGGCAACTATGACTTAAACTGGTGATCAAATCTCTTCTCCCTTTTTTCAGCTTTCACTGTTATTTCTCTCTTTCATTTAACTTTCCAGGGTCGCCGAGGACCAAGTGGGGAGCCTGGACGACCTGGTTCCACTGGGCTACGGGGTGAATCCGGGGAGCAGGTGAGTGCTGCACATAAATGAAAAACTGACCAGGTCTGGCTTGGATGAACGTCCCTGGCGATGCAGAACTCTTTTTTTGGCTAGGGCTGCAGTGTTGGATCCATTCAGTTCAATCGGTTCTGTCATTTACATTACAGTTTAAAATATTTCCACTGACTGAAGAGGGATGCAAAGGAAGACATCATTTTTACTGTTTTTTTCCTGCATTAATGGTGGATGTTAAACACTGGTATTAAATAACATCTAAAGTATGTCACTTTAGAGCACAAAATGGGTGGAGCTTGCCAGCCACAGCTGCTTCTGCTGCCTTGCATCTACTGCAGTTTTTCTCAACTTTGGCCACTTTGTGTTGGCTGGCTGGGAAATTCTGGGAATTGAAGTCCAGATAGCTTAAAGCGGCCAAGGTTGAAAAACATGATCTACTGCAAAAGCGCTCCAAAATCCGTCTTGGTTTTAAGTAATAAATTTAGTTAGAAGAGACTGTTTTAAATCAAACATTCAGATGTAGACTTACCTAGTCCAAAAGGTACTTACATTGTGTTCCTGCAACTTGAATAACTGGTCAACCATTTTTGAAGCTTCTTCTTTTTCATGCTTCTTCTTTCCAGGGTCCGACTGGAGTTACGGGACCCAAAGGTAACCAGGTAAGGTAAAATCTCAATTCTCTGGATGCATAAGTCATATTAAACCATGATTTGTCTAATTCTGGTTTACTGAATAGATCACAGTCATACCACAAGCTAGCCGCACAAACCACATTATGATTTGATCACAGGGGAAAACTAGTTTATGCCCCTAAGAGCACATCTGTAATATTACAGTTTCTCAAGGGAATACAAGTTCCACCTGTTTTGTATGTGTGTTGCAACGTTGTCCCAGGCTTCAAAGGGGCAGAGCTGGTGTTGCAGAAACAAGAGGCTGCTTTTGTTGTGTTGGTTAAAGCTTCAGGTCCTGCAGATGCCTCTGACTAAGGAGAGAGAGGCAATGGGTGAGATCTGGGTTCATTTCCTTTAAATAAGCTACCCTATTTGGAGTGCAAATATCCAGACCACCATTGGATAGTAGGACATCATTGAAATTTCTGCCTCTTCACAACATTTCCCCAGCCCAAAGAGAGTATTGTACTGTAATTCTATTGTCAAGCCATAGGCTTTAACAAAATGTACAGATAGTCCTCACCATTTGTTTAGTGAGCATTCAAAGTTACAAAGCATTGAAAAAATGACTTCCAATTGGCCTCATACTTATGACTGTTGCAGCATCCCTAGGGTCAAGTGATCATAATTCAGGCACTTGGCAACCAGCATCTATTTAGTTTTGATGGTTGCAGCATCCTGGGGTCATGTGATCACCAACCTGGGGTCATGTGATCACCTTCTCAGCCAACATCCAACAAGCAACGTCAATGAAAGAAGCCAGATTTGCTTAATGACCACTTGATTCTCTTAACTGCAATGATTCACTTAAAACGGAGCACATTTCTCTCTCAACCTTGGTATAATTTCTCACATACTAGAACAAGGAAGCCCTCTTCTGTTTCAAATGAAAAAGTCTACTTCTAACAAAGTGTAGCAAGTGACTAGGTTTAATGTATAAAATTGTTCACGAATATCCCAGAAAGAAAAATGCTTTTCATTGAAGGTTTAATCCTGAATCAAAATCATGCCTTTGGATACTCTTAGCAAGTTTAAGTCTTCGAGTTCAGAGGTTGGCTGTGCTTTTGATCTGAAACATGGACAATCCCTCTCCACTTTGAGCTAATGACCTAAAGACGTTGTTTGTAAATACAATTGAGCAAACATATTTGAAATACTCTAAAATAATATGCATCTATAGATTACTATTACTATTATTATATTGTTAGTGTTACTAATAATATTTGTGTTATACATGCCACTGTTACTCAATCAAAGATGTCTTCAGTAAATGGCAGCGTTTGGTTGACTGGATCTGGGTTTGGAAGCCAGCAAGTTTGGAGTTAATATTTGGGTGGGAGGCCACTAAGATATCACAGGAATGTAGGTAGACAGGGAGTTGAGAAATGTTTCAGAAGTAGATGATGACAAACCATTTTCCTAATGTTGTCAAGAAAATTGCATGGCATATCCAGAAAATTGCATAGCTATGAGACGGTGAGTTTGAAGAGATTAAACATTAGCCTTCATTAGCCAAACAACTGTAGTGAGTTTAAAGTCTTATTTCCTTTTTGATAAAAATATTCTTTGTACTTTCATCTGCAGGGCATTGCAGGAGCAGATGGACTGCCAGGAAATAAAGGAGAAATGGTACGTAGCGTTACGTTTGGAGGAATCTCTCACCAAACCTGATTCCATTCACTTCTGTTGGGACCTGTAAGGCTCAAAGGATCAGACTTAGTTGGTGCAGTTCGAGTCAACAGGTTTATTGAAGCTACAAGGTCACAAGAATTTCTCTAACTGCCCGCCAAGCACCTGCACTCCCCAAATAAGTCTAAAGGGTTTCACAAGGAGTTGGACCTTTGGTGTTTGTGCATGTGTAGTGACTCCAAACTGATTCCCTTCTTAACCCCTAGCTACACCTCTCTTTCTCCCATAGGATCTCTCCTTCTCAAATTTCCAGCTGCAATGTCATTGCCCACATTGGCTGGGAATTCTGATTGCTGTAGTCTAATTACTTCTGGAAACACCAGATTCAGGGCTGATCAGTCACCTCATCATGGCAATGAAGACATGAGCCCAGAGATCCAGAGAAGACTCTTCCTATAGGGCAGTCTGGGGAGGAAGAGGGGATTCTGGCAATGGCTTAAAGCTCAGAGAAATTGGGCAACTATTCTGTTTCCCATTTAGAATCAAGATACTATGTACTGTAATGGTGTGTCTGAGAATGGCCTTGGGAAACAGGAGGAAGAGCTACAGCCAAGACAATGATCTGATAAATGAAATCTGACTCTGAAGGAAGGGTGGGGATGAAGGAAGCATCTCACAATCCCAGCATGGGATTGAAGCAAATAGCTTTTACTTCAGTTTTTTTCTTCTGTTGTAGGGCCCTTTTGGACCTCCAGGGCAGAAAGGGGAGGTGAGTATCCTCTACTTTCCAGAGAAAAAGAACATGCTGGTAAACCTATCAGCCCTGGTGTTTGCCATTATATGTACAGTATTTGTATGCATTTTTCTGGCAATTTTTCTTTTCAAAATCCGAGAGGCTGCTATCAGAGGAAGCATTGTAAGAGAAAGTGAATGTCACCTGTGAAAAGCTTCCTGACCACTTGCTGCCATTCCTATGTTTCACTTAAAAATCCCCATGAGTTTTAAAGAAGGCCAGCTATATAGCAGCTGGTGCTATAAGAGCTATTGCATCGATTGATTTATTTATTTGTTAAATTTATATGCCCCCAAAATCTGGAGACTCTCGGCATATAAATTTAATAAATAAATAAATGAATCCATGATTTATTGATTGATTGATTTTAGGAATTAAAGGAACATGATTAAAGGAACAGATGGCCTGGGGCTCCAGGGGGGGCTCATTATCAGCATGGAGGTGGCTAATTGATCCCTAGCCATCCTCACCCCCCTTTTTATGTTCTAAATCTTTTGCCTACCCCGCTAGTTTACCGGGTTTTTATTTTGTTTCAATGTGTTTTTTTAATTTTTATTTTAATTGTTTTTAATATATTGGGGTTTTTTTTTACTGTTGTTAGCCGCCGAGAGTCTTCGGATTTCGGCGGCATATAAATTTAATAAATAAGTAATAAACATCATAAAGATATATTAAATTGTACCATATGGTTGTACAGACTACATACATGGCATGAGTGGTTAAGATGCGTGGCTTGTTGGCTGGAAGCTCAGCAGCCTCAGTTTAAGACCCAGCGCTTCCGTGCAACAGGATGAGCTCCTGTTGTCCTCCTCAGCTCCTGCCAACCTACCAGTTTGAAAGCATGTAAAAATGCGAGTAGATAAATAGGTGCTGCTTACTCTGTGGGAAAGGTAACAGGAAAAGGAACTGCGGAGACGCCCGGATGCTACATCACCAGCCAGCGGGGGGTTGGGGTTAATTTCACAAAAATTGTATAATACTAAGCTATGTAAGCCGCCAGGAGTCTTCGGAAACTGGTGGCATAGAAATGTGTGCAATAAATAAATAAATAAACAGTGCCCGTGTGCCTTTGGCATCTAGTCATGCCAGCCACATGACTACAGACGCGTCCTCAGACGAATGCTGGCTCTTCGGCTTGGAAACGGAGATGAGCACCGCACATCTCGAGTCGGTCACGACTGGCAAGGGAACCTTTACCTTTTTTAATGCAAAATCATAGTAATTTACATTGGATTATGAATGCAATCTATGCTGTCATCTCTTCATTAAAATCTAGTTGACTATGCAATTGGTGGATAGTTTTGAAAATGGTATCTTATGGGATGGAGGTCTCCATTTAATAAAAGTGGGATGCCCATCTTCCTCCTTACCAGCATTTGGATACTATTCCAAATATTGGAAATACTCAGGTTACTACCATTTATTCAGCACCCATTCAAAGTTAAGACCCTGAATAAGGGGGACTTATGATTGCTCTTCGGAGTTCCAGCTGTTGCAGTGTCATGTGATTGTCATCTGGGTGCTTGGCAACTGTCTCACAATTATGATGTTACAATGAGCCACAGTCACATGATCACAGTTTCCAACAATAGGGAAGAGATGTCACACTTTGTGACCACATTGCTTAGGGATGGAGTTCCCTAATGGAGAATGGAGTTGCCATTGGAACCTGAGGACTGCCTGTAGCCCAACGCATGGCTATTTATCTTATATATGAATCAAATAAATTATATTCCATCCTCACTCCTTAGACCTCCAGGAGCTGATGTAAAACCACAGTTCTCCAATGCAGCAATCCAACAGCAAAACAATCTACAATTAACATTCCAATTTACATTGAATGCTAGAAAACCATAACCGTAAAAGTTAAAACATTTCAACAAAGTAAAGTAAAGACATTTCAGCAGGAAACATCTTAATTAAGCTCTAGATGTTTAGCAAAAAAAAAAAACACTTGGCTTTGCTTTCTTCAATCTGAAAGTCTGGGGGCCCTTTGGACCTGGCAACTGTTGTAAAGAGATGGGGTAAGCCCCAAATAGACTGCCAACCTCATAATATTTAGGTTTAATATATTTATCCCATTGATATGGTGGCCTACCTCACAGAAGCAATTCTGGGTGGCTTACAACATAGAAGTAATTTCATGTGAGTATGGTAACATGGAATAATACTCATACTGTATTAGGGTTTGTTTGGTGTGTGTAAATTAAGCTTGAGATAGTGCTCATAAACTAGTGGCCAGGATCCAGCCCTTCCCAGCCTGTGAGAGCATTTGGGAAGCACTTTTTCTTTATGTGCTGGTGATTTTGTCCAAGCTCTGCCTTCAGCAAACTAGATCTTACCCCATATGATTATTTCTTCTGAATGTGAGATTGATCTTCCTGAAAGAGCATGAATGGAAAAGGATAGCGACACCAATAGAAACATGTTTTAGAACAGTCTCTTTCAAACTTTACAATTTTAAGATGAGTGGATCTCAACTCCCTGAATTCCCCAGCCAGCATGAAATCCACCCAAGTTGCCATGATTGAAAAGCACTGCTTCAGATTAACCATTTCCAAAAATTCAAGGAGAGAAGGTGATGTGCAACAGCATGGCTGGTTGTGAATTTTGCGAGCAATTGTCCAGGTACATCTGGAGAATACCAAATTGGGAACATGCTGATATAAATATTATCCCTACCAATCCTGCCAGCTGCCCTAAGTGCATCGGGTCAACAGCAGATGAACAAGAAGAAGTTGCCTTTTCACTCTCAGCCTTTAATTTCAATCCTGATAAAATTGATCTCCCTGGGGCTCCTCTTTGGATATGAATAGGAATGTCCATCATAAAGTCTTTTGAAAGAGGATATGGCAAGGCTAGTGACCTGCTTCAGGTTTCAATTGTACAGTTGCTATGGAAATTAACCATTTATTCAAGGTTCAGGAGATGACAGCAGACAAGGAAAGCACCGTAAACCAAAGGAGAGTCTCTGGAAAAGGAAGCTTGCCAAAGTGATTTCGCTCTCAACCAGAGCACATAAAAGAAGAATCAAAATCTCATCCAAAGTTCAGAGAGCCAGGTCAGGATTCTCAGCCAATCTAGAGCCCAGAGTTTCACAAGCAGAATCCACCAGAACATCATGCAAGAGCCAGAGATCAGATAGTTGTTTCCAACAGAGAAACATGGGTCAGAGCTGCCTCTTAAATGAGATTGCAGTTGTTTAATCAAGAGATTTACGCCTTTGCTTAGTCAGGAGTCTCAATGAGCATCTTTGCTCTGTTCTCCACTATACTTGCTGGGTGAGGGGGCTTGGAAGCCTTATGTGATCATCATTTGACTGTTCAATTGTTCAGGTGGTGCCTGTGTTTGTGTTCTTGGTTTTGTGTCACCTGAGGCTGACATTCCACAGGTTCAGCTGGAGCGGCTTTTTCAGAGTCAGAGTCAATGTCTGAGTCCTGGGTCATGATAATTAAGGGCTGATTCCAGGTTT
>JANHZU010005310.1:53263-67163 GCA_032468055.1 Acrochordus granulatus | reverse complement strand
AAGAATTGTCCTTCTTAAACTAATCCTAAACTTTATTGCTGGGAAATTGCTAGTCTTGAAAAGTGTAGAGTGTAGGTTTTGTAGGAGTCTGATGATTCATTGGTAAATATGAAAGCATACTAAGTTCTGGAGATTTATAAAGACTGCTATTATTTGAAGGGAATGATAGTCTGTGGTCAAGCAGGTATAATATCATTCTAATGTAAATGCTGAAAGTCCTGAAAATAGTTTCCGTAAGCAAAAGCTTTGCAAGAGCACACTTTGGAGCAGCAGTGCTTAATGCACATAATTATTTTACCTCCTCTGCAATGTTAACACAGGTAATCCTCAACTTATGACAATAGGGACCAAAACTGATAAGCAGGGTGGTTAAGTGAATCATGCCAGATTCTGCCTTTTTTGCCATGATTGTTAAGTGAACTACTGCAGCTGTTAAGTAAATTGTGTGTTGTTAAGCAAATCTGTCTTCCCCCATTGATTTTATCAGAAGCTGGCTGAGAAGGCAGCAAATGTCAATCACATGACCCCAGGACACTGCAACAATTGTAAACACATGCCACTTGCCAAGTGGCTGAATTTTGATCATGTGACCGTGGGGATACTGTGATGGTCATAAGCATGAAGACCAGTTCTAAGTCATTTTTTTCAGTGCTGCTGGAACTTTGAACAGTTGTTAGATGAAAGGTTGTAAGTTGAGGACTACCTGTAGTTAAAGGTAGGGTGTGGGGACAGGAAGTAGAAATGACCAGAAAAATGTGTAAGTGCTCTCAATTTTATGGATCATGGACATGGGAGAAGTGAAATGGAAATAAATGGAGCTGTGATTATTTGTACAGAAAAAGAAGTTACCTTGTTGCAAGATTCCAAAAGCTATTCTGATCAATTTTCCCAATGTCTAATTTTATTATGGTTTTGTAGAGAAATAAAACAATTGACTTCCACTGAAACTTCCTGACAAAATGCATTATGTTCCCAAGGTTTTGTAATGTTAAAATATGTCTTATCATGAGATTTTTTTTCCTTCTTGATTTTAAGCTCTGTTCAAGTGAATTCTTATAGAAAAAGCATGTGCCATATGGCAGAATTGATTAGACATCCAAGAGCAGGTGAAGAAGCAATATAATGTATCTATTTTGTCCATAAAGTCTTTTTTTCTTTTACCTAGGACTACATATGCTTACCTGGGAGAAAATAACATTGAACACTATGGGCCTATTTAAAATTACACTTTTAACATTTTGTAGTTTTCATCTTGAATGTATTAGAGCAAGAGGTAATTACTTTTGAAATATTTTTAATACTAGCTTTTTTTTTAAAAAAAAAGATTCCTCTGGAATTCAGGTAAAACAACATTCTGAACTCTAAAAAGGACACTTCTGATGTGGAACAAATATTCCTTAACTTTACTTATAAAATAAACCTACGTGTTGATATGTATAGACAAATGATGCTTTATTTCAAAAACTGTTTATAAAGAGGTACTGTATGATTTATCTTACAAAACATTAAATTGAAAGAGACAATTGCCACTTTGTATAAAATACTTTTATTGAGATTATTTAATGAAGGCAGTATTTCATCTTTTGGGCTGGGGAACATTTATAATTTTACATCTCTTTCTATACATTCATCCATACCACAAAGAACTAAGACAATTTATTGTGTGAAAACACTCTAGCTAATGATTATCAAAATTACTAGTGCACAATTTTTGTTCGGTATTTCCTTTTAAGAAAGTGTGTTTTGAGAATTGTATGGTCCATAGGATTATAATCCCCATTTCTTAAATAAAATTACAGCTACAGGTTTGTGATGCTGGAATAGTCAATATTCTTGCATAGGAGTTGAGAATTTATTTTAATCATTCCCTCCTCAAACGTACATTGAAAAGTGTACTGGTTGAACAATCCATAAAAGTTGGATATTCTAAGATGGGAAAGCAATCAATCAGCATTAAAAAAACTAGAGAAAATAAAGTGCCCTTTTATGTGCAAAAAATGCAGTTTGACCATTATAAAGCAAAAACATACCATAAAACCCTGAGAAATGAATATGCTTCCACTGTACACCTGGGTAAGTGTTGTAACCATCCCAATGCTGGGATTTGCTCTTAACAGAGCACAAAGTAAAATTCTCTCTTTACCTGTTGGATTCCTCTACTCATTGGACATGGGATCATTATTCCACAGCACTTCCAATTGTTATTTATTTATTTATTAAATTTGTATGCCACTGAAATCTGGAGACTCTCGGCAGCTAAGGATTGCACGCTACATATTCTTCAACTTCTTATATACTCTTTCAGGAGCAAGGATAATTATTAGAAATGATTTCAGACCTGCCTTGCTTGACTTTTAAGTTACCAGAGACCCAGTAAATTTCTTTTCCCAAAAATTTAGTGAAATATTTAGAATAAGGCAATCTTTTGCATAGGCTGTATTTTTTGATCTGATTGTTTTGCCCATCACATTGTTTATCCAATTTAGAATGGCACTTAGGGAATTGGTTTTCCAAGGATGCATGCATTCTTCAGAAGATAAGGAGTTCATCAAGATGTTGATAATTTATTAATGACTATGGAACTTTCATTAAAACATTAAGCATTTTGCAATTTTTAAGGAATATCCTAATTTCTTGCCAGCCTCAAGATTTGCCCAATAGGTCTTAAAATGAGATTCTACCCAGACCAGGGGGCAAAATTGTTTTAATACCTAAAGCCACAATTGGAGCATCCCCTGCCAAGTTACTAACATGTCCATTTCTCTTTCATTTATCTAGCATCTTCTAGAAGAAGAAAAGAACCTTCTTGCCAAATTATAAATTATTGGTAGAAAAATTACGAATTTATGCTAAATGATTTTCAGGTTGGCCAGTTCAGCCATAGGCTATAATTATAGAGAGATTTTTAGTGATACAAAGGACTGCAATAAAGTGTCCAAAGTGAAGATCCAAATTTAAGTAAAATAAGAATTTTGCTTGTTTTCTGTACTTCTCATTGCTTGCATGTCTGGGTCCAGAGAATTTCTGAAGCAAACCACTTTCTGTCCACCTACTGTAGCAAATATTTAGCTGTTTTGCTTTACACATGTAGCATACAGATCTTCTTTCTTCAGAATGGGCAGAATATATGTATGATATCGCAGAGATCAGAAATGCAGAATATAGACATTTAACTTTTAATAAGAACATAAGAATGTGCAACGATGATGGTGATGTGCTGTCAAGTCAGTGTTAACTGTTGGCGACCATAGATTTTCTTCAGGATGATAACATGCGATACTTGTTTTGTAGTAAGGACTATTATTAGATGGAAAAACCCTGACTTCAAAATTAAGAAATGACATTTCTGTTAGAATATTCCTTTACTTCACTTGGAAACTGTTGTACCCAAACCTAGAGATCTTGTAAGATTTGGGATGTGTGAAATCAAGCATACTCAGAACATACTTGTTTGCATAAAATACCATTCAACGATGGACAAGCAGGTGCTACAGTTCAACCTGAATTTTATTTTGTAAACTTCTATGAAGATACCATTCTGACCTGAAAAAGCCATATTGTCTATTAATGTTGTAAAGCTTGGCTAATATGTCTGTGACTATTTTAAAGAGCAAAAAACCCTTGTACACTAGGGAAATAAATGTGTCATCATAGACACATATACATACATAGACCCACATACACACATTTTGTTAACAAGAAAAATTAGATTGTTTTGTAGTTTTAACTGTTGTAAGGGTTGTATGCCATTAGTTACATTTTTGCAAAAATGGTGAATATGATGAATAAATAATCTATTATTACATACAGTACCCAAACACACACAGGCACATGCACAAACACACACTTAAGACGAACTACAATACAGTAAGTTTTTGTAATCACATTCTCTAATTTCCACTGAAGCATGTGCAGTGTGTCATGTCAGGTATAATGCTGGTAGCTGTAACTTGGGAACTGAAGGTATTATATGTTTGCTATAATTTTTTGCTTACCTGGTCCGTCAAAAGGCAAAAGTTTGGAAGGAATGGGATCCTTAGCACTGAGAGGGATCAAATAGAGGTCCTTGACATGTCTGTTGTTATTAGCTACAACTCCAAATCGGCATCGACTGCTAAAATAGGAGTAGAGAGAAATGTAGGCAGCTTCCTCCTCTTCTGTTGCTGGATGGAAACGGATTAAACACAATTCCTGGAATATAAAAAAGAAAAAATACTGACTCTTGAGAAAAAGAGCAAATAAAAGCAACATATACTAAGGAAGCACATTTTACAAAGAATTTGTCCAGAATATTAGTGGCAGATTCAAAGGTGGCACAAACTTTTATATAATTGTCTTTGTAAAAAGTTCCCACCAATGTATTAAAGTCAGAGTAGTGTAAAATTATAATTAATAATTCAAACTTCATAATGATACCAAATGCTTTTTTTAAAGTTTATAGTCAGAGGTATATTTAAATAAAAGCCCTGTAATGGACCAGTACAAATTATTGTGATGGCTAATTTTAAATCAGAAATAACTAGCCATAATAATGTGTTGTTTATCTTTTGAAAATACATACAGTCCATACAATAGTTATCTATGAAGCTCACCAATGTAGTTTGCTTTAGAAAATATGGCTGACGGCTGCATTGCACAATTCTTTTAAAAGTTCCAGCTATTTCAAAATATTTGGAATGGAAAACATCAGCAATTGCTTACACCAAAAATTCAGACTGAATTTAATTCCACCTTTGGGCAGCAGAATTACTATGAAGATGTATTTGGCCCCAATCATTATTACATCATCAGCCTCATCATCATTTCAAATGGATTACTTGGGTGTCCCACCTTGGCAACTTTAAGATGTGTGGACTTCAACTCCTAGAACTCTAGCAGCTGAAGTCCACAGGTCTTAAACTTGCCAAGAATGGACACACCTGGATTACTGCCAAACTTGATTACCTTTGATACAGAGGATTTAAGTTTGCCAATATAATCCCATACAGTCTTTGGCGAGATCCTCCCTCCAATATGAATTGTGTCTGGTAAATCCTGAAAAGAAAACATAAGTTCTAATTTGACAGAAAGTTTTCTGACCACACTGTAATAGCTAGTCTATAAAAATATATTCCTATCATTCTATAATCAGGCCTATTATCCTCCACATCTAATTATTTGGCACAAGGTTAGAGAATTTGAAAACTTGAAGGGGTTGCTAGTCTGCAATGCCCAACAGTCTCAGAAAGCATACTGAGAGCTGTTAGCAACTCTTCTGACCTAGGACGTTAACAGAGGAAAATTAATTTTTGACATCACTTTTTTAAAAATGTTATATGTTTTTAATATTTTATTTGTACATCATTCACAGTCCCTCTGTGAGGAAGATGAGTGGTTTCAAAAATTAGATGAATTAAATAAATCAATGAATAAAATCCTGACACTGCTTTCCTCTTGTAAGAGGGTCAAAATCCATCATCTAGCTAGATATACATGAATAGGCAGTTTTTACATGCACAACTATTATCTTGGCATGAAAATAAGGTAAAATAAGGCAAGAAAAAACATTTGAAATCCCTAAGTTATGCTACCATATTGCTTGCTTACTTCATATTCTGCAAAGTTATTAAAGTTACCAAGTTATTAAATTTGCTTTTTAATTTTTTGCTAGACTAAAAATGTTGAACAGATGACTGGGAAAAAGCTAACTGGAAGATAAACTTCCTAGATTGATTTCAACCTTGGCAGTCATTAAAAATCAGAGGAAGGCCTGATGCATGTTGAAAATGGCAAATGGCAAGATCCATATTAAGCAACATTTCCAGTGTATAGTGCTTCACAATGTGCGGGAAACAGCAACTGTGATTTACTTAAACTCTCTATTCAACCAGGCCTTCTGGAATAAAATTCAGCATAATTTTTTCTCTGCTCCTTTTACATGTTATGTTTTTAATTAGTAGAATTTTATATTATTTTAGCATTATGACTTCTTAGAAATTCAGTTTGGGCACCATTATACCCTGTTTTGGAACTAGAAAGCACTATGCAAGTGGGTCAAATAAATAAACAAACAAACAAACAAACAAAAACTGCACCAGTCATGATGAACTGCAAAATACAGAGCTTGCACAAATAATTAAAATACTGGAAATTGGACCTGGCTTTTTTGGATTGAATGCGAGTACAAAGTTGTCTTGTTCTAAAAGAAACTTCGTTGCATCTACAGTAAGCAGAAACATTAGCATTTGTAAATATGTAACTACCATTTCCTTCACTATCCTGTTTACTATCCAGCTCTGCACAACATTCTATTCCCACATGGACTAAAATAATTTAAAAGCTTTTTCAACAGTTGATTTCCTCAGCAATCAGACTAATATATACATAATGTATTATTAAACTATTACATAATATTTTATTCCTTAAAACACAATTCCTTAAACACAGGTACTCCTCGACTTTTGACTAGTTGCTTAACGACTGTTCAAACTTATGCCAGATCCAAAAAAAAGTACTTAACAATCTAAATTCAAAATTCTGACAACTGCTGCTCCCTCATTAAATGAATGAATTTTGAGGGCACAGTAACTGTTCTGCATTTATGGCTGTTTGCAGTGTCTCATGGTGACATACCTTTGCTTTACAATGCTTTTTGCCAGAAATTGTTGTTTATGCAAAAAACACTCATTGTGGACAATGGATTTGCTTAAAAATTAAAAATTTAACAACCATGGATTCACTTAACAGCCATGGTGATTCACTTAACAACAGTTATAAAATGTAAATCAGGTTGGTCACATGATGACCTGCTTAATGACTGTAATTCTGGGCTCAATTTGGTCGTAAGTCAAGGACTACTTATAATAAGTAAAATAGTTTTCAATCCATACAAAAAGCAGTAAGCTTTCTGAAATCTTACCTCACTGAGATAATCAAAGGCTCCAGAGACTGGATAAGCTTTGGTGACAAACTTGGCCACGCTCTGCATGTTGATAAAGCCTTTCCAAATGGTATTCAGACGAGAAAGGAATAGGGACGTATCTCCTTCTGGGGGAGACCAAATCTCTGACATACTACAAAAGCAAAAAAAAAAAAATCTCAAAAGTTTTCTCTATAACAACCTTCTCCATCCTAAACATTTTAAACATCCTTAGCTTGATGCAGGCAATTATATATTTTTAAGCCAGTGTTTCTCAATCTTGGCAACCTGGCAAGGCTGGCAAGGAATTTCTAGGATTGAAGTCCACACATCTTCAAGTTGCCAAGGTTGAGAAACACTGTTTTAAGCTAACTCAATCAGAATTCAGCTGCAATTTGGTCAACTCAGCATTAAAATCAGCTTTCCACAATTCGCTGGTTAGAATGTATTCTATTATTCCTATCAGCCAAATAAAAAAAAATTACTTTTCCACCAAAGAAAGTATTTTGGACATTGGTCCAACTCCTTACGATTTGCTTGTTCCATAGTCCCTTAATTATATACATTTACATATACATGCGTGCATGCACACACAGACACACACACATTTTTATAGGCTACGATCATCCCCTAATCCCATGTCATACCTGACATTTAAAGATGATGGACCTGCCAAGTATCTTGGGTCTGATGAAGATGGTTTTGTTAAAATTGACTTAGGTCTTAATATTTCTGGCTTGCTCTCCACTACAGAAGCTTTGTCAGGAGTGGGACTGGGATGCGACGGAGAAATTCCAGCAGAAACAGAAGATGCTGAAGTGCTGACAGCTGTTCGGGGGTCTTTGCCAGAGACAGTCACTGTTGTGATGATCCCAGCAGTGTAAGATGTGGGATAGGCTGAGCTCTCCGTGCATAGAGAAGATTCTGTGTTGTTTTGTACTTGTGATAAAGGAATGTAAGTTCTTTCCAAGCTTGGCTGAGAAATTGTCTCAGTCACAGATTCAGCAATGGATTCTGGAGCACTCTCCAGATCTTCCTCTTTTACCATCTCTGTGTCATCTGCTGGGGTTGAGCTTTCGTGTTTTGACTTAGTTTCTGACTTTGGTTCTGTCTTCTTAGCAGTTGACAATTTGGGTTTTTTTGAAGCTGATTCTTCATCAGATGCAGAAATCTGACCTGTATTGTAATCAGAATTAACATTTATCACTGCAACAGGATTTGTGGCTATAGTGTATGGCTTCATGAGCAGGGGGTAAAGTCTGAACCCTGAAGACATATGAAGTTGTTCTTTGTAAAACTTCAGTTAATATAACATGATACCCTGATTATTGGAATTCCATCAGAGGAGAGGACTGAATAATTCCATCCTTAACCTAATTGGGAGGGAAAAAAATTTTTTTGCCTGGTTTTAGAGAGAGCCATTCAAGACTGAAGATTTTAATTTTCCTAAGTGTTAATGCATTGTTTACATGTTTTGTTTGTTTTCTTAATATCTAGGTCAAGGGCAAGAGGTGGCATAGAAATGTTTGTATAAATAATAACACATTTCACAGATTTGATGTGAATGAAGGAAGAGATATGAATCTCTGAAACCATTACATAAAAATAAATAAGGCAAGAATAATCAGCAAACATTAATAAAACTAAAGTTTTGCATCTTATAGTTCAACATTTTTAAACTTGTATTCAGAGCTTCTATTCAGAGCAGCTGATTTCCACCTAGATTTCCATCATACAAGGATTCAAATAACATTATTAACCTTATAACCTACCTGTACAAATTTTGCAGTTCAGATCAAAAAGATGGGCCCGATGCTGACTTGTGGTGTCCTGCAACATACTGCTGAAAACATCCAAAATAGGAGCACTGCTCTTCTCAGGTACTGCTCGATCTGACTCTTGCTGCTCCTAACAAAGAATGCAGAGTGTAATGTGAGCTTTTGTTTTAATTCACCTCAGTTATCTAGACAAATAAACTAATTCTTGGAGCTAAGAACAGAACCATTTTTCAAAAAACCAGTCTCCTTATAGCTAAGAAGTAGAAAAGGCAATGGGCAACTAGTCAACTGATAGAAAAGAATAATTGTAGCTTGAGGTTGAACTGTGCGGACCTTGGAACTCTCTGAGTCTGGTTGTTTACTTGAAGATGTTTTGTTACCAAACTAGGTAGTATTATCAATGCTAGAAGGGAGTGGAATTTGCTCTTTTTTGCTCTGTTTATTTGACCTGTCAGTGTTGATCTAATCAAGGAACCATTAACATTCCCATCAACACTGACAGGTCATATCAAATCATCAGACGTAATGAAACATCTACAAAAAAACCACCAACCACACTTAGAGAGCACCCAGGACCCCCAACCCTCAATCTCATTGAATTCCATTCTGGAATCCTTGAACAGAGAGATAAGGAACATTTTAGATGAATTTAAAGTATAACATTTAGTGTCTTCTGATGAAGAACCATACCCAAATCAGAAATGGCAGGCAATGGTGGATATAATTATAACACTGCAACCCACAGCAAGTCTTGTAGATCCCACTGCTGGACTGTCCTCTTTTTCTGATATCAAGATATATTCAAGATATGGAAGTATGGCATTTTAAACTGTCTGGCATTTTTCCTTTTCCTATTAAGAGCTGTCTTTTCAAAGAGTCTTCCCCAAAATGGTGGCCAAGGGATGGGCTAAAGTTCTAGTTTTCATAATTTGTTGCTGTCTGGAAACTATGGATCTGAAATACATCTGAGAAGAACAAGCTTAGGGAATGTTACCAAACCTATAATGCATAAAATCAGGTATCTGAAATAAAGTATACTTACATCAGAATCAGACACTGGTGGAGAATCTTCCAAGTTAACATCTGGGATAGGTTCATGTTTCACGGCCATTTTTTTATTTTCAAAGGTTTTACGTCTAGACGCCATTATCTATTGAAAAATAAAGATTATTTAGTTAGTTTCTAATCAGTACTTCAAAATTTTTACTACTGGGACAACAACCTTCAATATTTCCAGCTGACATGGATGCTGTAATCTTAATATAATCTACAGGTAGTCCTTGACATAAGACCATAATACAGCCTGCTCATTACAGACTTAAGTCATGTGGTCATAAAGCAGGTTATCATGTGACTGGACCCATTTTACAACCTTGTTGGCAGTGCTAATAAAGAAATGCCATGGTCATTAAGGAAACCTACTGTTTGCTATGGGGCATTTTTTACCAAAAACCAGACGTAAAAATTGGTTTTCAGCAAAAATGTCATAAATTGCAATCATTTGCAGTTGTAAATGCAAGCTGATTGCTGAGCACCTAAAATGCAGGCATGTGATTAGGGTGGGAGGGGAACTGGCTGGCTGTCAGAACTTTGGAACCAGGTGACATCTTTGGAGAGTTTAATTTCAAATGGCACTAAGCAATCAATTGTAAGTCAAGGACTACTTCTATGTCCTACCTATCTCCCAAGGTATCAGCCTGGTCAGGAGCAGCACACGCTGGTTTCCTTCAATCAAACAGAGCCATCTACTGGGTACTTCCCTTCTGAAATGAGGTAGCCCCTGAAATCTGGGTGGCTTTGCCCCAGTGGCATTCCAAAAGGTCTTAAAGAAATGGCTCTGCTCCCAGGCCTTCGGCTAAGCTAGTTGATACCTCTTGCACAGGGTTTGTATATTGCTGTTGGTTGGATTCATCATTTGTCCACACAATGTAGACTGTACGTTGCTATTTGTTTTTTTTTTATTTTGTGAGCCAACTGGAGTCAGGCAGTGTCAAAGTGAAATAAAATAATACACATAACAATAATAACTAGAGAGCATCAGGTTGGGAATGACTAGACTGAAACCAGTTATAAATCCACTGTACTGACTACTTTATAAAATAATAACCAAAATCCTAATTAACCACTAATCATATCCCTATGCATGATAAATTAATAAGAAAAATGTCAACAGTTTTATACTTAAATGTGTAAAATGTGTAAAAGAATGTGTAAAATGTGTAAATGAAATAATTTCCTACTGATTTGGCTGGTTTTTCTTTCCATGATGATAGTTCTTTAGATACAAGTTCTTCAGGCTTCATTCTTACAAGTCTTGACAAAGAAATATCCTCTCGAAGGACACGGTGGAAAAGACCCTGGAGAGAAGATTGATTTTATTACATATCTAATGAAAGATCAAAGACTTCTAGACAAATAATGATACCCAATTCAGATAATCCTAATTGTAGATCTAAAGAACCCTCATTCTTTTGAATGTGGTTATTTTAAAAAAAAATAGTGCTGAGCAATTTAATGATGTTATATATGGTAAATTTCATCCCTTTGTTTTTATGAAAAACTTGCATTTATCTCTATGTGCATTAAAAAGGAATGTTAAATCTTGCATGTCAACATAAAATACAGATAACTCAATTAAGGGTGGGTGGATTTAATAGCATTCTTTATTATCTCTAACATTAGTCACTCCATATACTATCCAAGTTCAATACTACAACCTCAAGCTGAAAAATGTTTCAGTATTAACAGTGTATTAGATGTTTTTGTTTGTAATGAATGTAGACTACTAAGCCAGTTCATCAGAGACCTAATTAGTGAAATGAGGGAAACCAACTTTTATTTATGCTATATATAAATTTACTCATTTATCAAATGTTTCTTAGTCTTTTTTTCGAAACTAAACAATCTTGAGATTTCTTAGTTTTAATATATTCTGCTTCCAGAGCAATATGAAATAATTCATATTAGTTACTAAGTTAAGAGTTAAAGGTTGCCTGCAGGGAAATAAAAGCAATCAAAACAATTGCTCCTTCACTTCAGTATAAACAAACCTGATTTTTGGGGTCCTTGAGGTTGAACATAATACTGCGATATTTACTCTTATAGCGATTATCTGTAGCCTGGAATAAATTGAACAACTCCTTTTCAATATTCAGTGCAATTTTCCCCACTTCACTTTCTGTCATGACCAGGTCATCACTGTCATTTACTCTAAGGGAAAAAGACAATACAAATAACTTGATTTAAAGGCAGCAATGGACTTTGTAATCTTCCGCAATTAATCTCTTTAACATGGAAGAACTCCAATAGAAGAGAGTATCTATAGCTCAGGGCTGAACTATGGATCCTTAGTGTTTTCTGCACTTATTTCTTGAAGACATTTCAATATTCAACTAGGTAACATCATCCGTGCTAATGAGTGTGGCTTGTTGACTGCATATTGTAGTAACTTGGCCTACTGGTCTTGGAGAGTGTGGTTTGCTCTTTGGGGTTCCCATGATTATAGTACAGTATCAGTTTCTGCCCGATTACTTGCCTGTTTATCTAAATGTGGGCTGCTGGAGGGGATGTGTGGTAGTCTATTTCCTTCCTAGATTTGTTTTTTGTCTGATGCATAAATGCAGTTTACCTCTATGTATTTTCTAATGGTTGTTTGTCTGAACGCTAAGCTTGCAGGAATTCTCTAGCATTTTTGGATTTGGCTTGATAAAGAAGCATCTACAAGCAAGCAACCAAGCTCAGACAGCACCAAGAACTCCACAGAACATGGAACTGAAGTGAGAATGGGCCTTTTCTAATTTAGACTTCCTTCCTTCATCACTGGAACATTTTGGGATAATTTAAAAGAACTGTATCTGTAAAGTTGTATTTGATGAAAGTCCTGCTAATGATTTAAGACAATTTAGAGCAGGTAAGTATCAACCAAACCATATTTCTTTCTTTAGAATATTCTGAAATGTTCTTAACATAAAGCTTTCAAGTATTTGTTTCTCAATAGGAGCTTATCTATGAGCACATTATAAATGGGTTTCATAAATTTAACTTAAAAGTTAAGTTGAAAAGGAAGTAATGAGAACCATATACTATACTGTTAAGGTGCCATTATCTCAGCGTGTGTTGTGTGTATATAGCGTTCCTACCTTTTCCACAAAATTTCTTTAAGAGATCGTCGTATGTTTTGTCGAATCTGAGAATTAGGTTGCGACTGGCTAGTGCTTGCAGCTAGCTTTGCTTGTGGAGGCAAGGATGCCATTGAAGGAATGGAAGACATCACAGGCTTCTTCAGTCCTGCAATTGTGCTAGAAGGGGGAACTGGTTTTTTAGACATGGAAGAAGCTCCAAAGGACAAAGATGGCTTTGAGGATGAAACACTGCCTGATGCAGGAGAACTCCCTGAAATTGAAGACTTCTTAGGTATGACTCCTTTAAAACCTGCTGCTGAGTGTTTCACTGGAGGCTTAAGTGAAGTACTGGCAAACGGAGGAGGTTTCTTCGGTAGCAGACCTCTTGTTTGGGAAGACACGTGTTTCTCAACTGCAGATGTTGGTCCAACGGTTTTCTTCAATGTCATAGAAGGCTCTCCTGGTTTATTATCAATTTTCCACTCTTCTTTATGTGCTGTTAACACCAAAAAAAGTAACATGCTAGCTAAACTGTAATAAATAATAATTTATTAAACTTGTATGCTGTCTGATTCTCAACACTGATATGTATAAGTAGCAGAAGAATTTATAGCCATGATTATATAAACACAGAGGATGAATTAGATTGATTTTTGTAAGGCAGATTTGATTAGTGATGAAAAGAGTTCATCTTTTGGTGGATGCACTATAAACAAAGCATTTTATATGAAAGGAACTATAAATGTAATTATTGGGCACAACAAAAAACAGCAGATCAGTGGTTGTATTATTTGAAACCAGGTGTTGATTTTTTAAAGTTGTTTTTAACATGTAAGGCATAAAAATTGGAAAGCAAAATGTGACTCGCTATATCTGGTTATTTAGCTCACATGCAGGAAAAAGGAAGAAAACTTAGATCTATTAGGTTATAAAATAAGGTAAAGGTTTCCCCCCACCAGTTGTGGCCAACTCTAGAGGGTGATGCTCATCTCTGAACCAGCATTTGTCCAAAGACGCTTCTGTGATCATGTGGCTGGCATGGCTATACCCAAGATGAATGGAACGCTGTTATTTTCCCACCAATGTAGCAGTACCTATTTATC
>JANHZU010005310.1:42460-53163 GCA_032468055.1 Acrochordus granulatus | reverse complement strand
TGGGTCTTGAACTACCGAGCTGTCGACCTCCCAGCTGACAAACCCAGCATCTTAATTGCTCAGCCACTGCACCTTTTTAATTAAGTTGTAAAGGGATCCAAAATCTATAGATGTTTATGGTACAAATGATTATGGACCATATGTATCAATAAAGGAATAATTTTACAGCAAGAACATTGAAACAGATGTAAAAATTCACAAATATTTTCACACGTTTCAACATAAAAGAGGCTCTGTCTTCAAAGATTGCACACATAGACTGATATTAAGATTTCAAGTTAAAAGGAAGCATTAAACAAATAACCATTCATATTCTCCTAGACCTAATTTTTACTTCTCTTTCCTTTCCATAGGGTTACAAGACTGTTTTATTTCATCCCATATGGATATTCTAAATCCAGACATACAGGCTGACTTCACAAGGAACAGAATGTAAACCATCTTAATTCTTTCAACAATTGACATTATTTCATCACCTTGAAATTATTATTAATTTTACTGTCACAATAAAAAAGTTGCAAGAATATGGCACACTGAATAACTGTTTTAGTATTATTTCTAACAGTTTTATAAATCCAAGCCAAAACATATACCACCCACTCTAACTAGTACTTTTAAATTCATGCCTTAGTTACTCTTTAAAAGAATTACAATATCCAAGAGTATGGGTACAACATACTCAGAATCAGCTGAAGACAAAATTTCATCAAGGGCAGACTATAATGTTGATTGGATTATATATGTGATCTTTGAAGAAACCCACTGCATGGGAAAATCACACATAATGCAAATATATATTATTGTATTACAATCATGCATAGCGCAAATATGTATTACTGAGTTACTGAAAATAATTGCTGCTGTTTGTGCGCAGTTAAGAGGCTGTCATCTTGAATCACAGAGATGCAATCACTACATGATTCTATGTTTAATATTACACATTTGACTAGGATCCAAGGCAAAACCCATCATGCATCATTTGCAGAAGTGCAACACCAAGGACAATAGATTAAATTGTGATACTATTAATTTGCACAGCTATGTTTTCAAAATCTATTTCAATCCAAATATATCCGTGAGATTTGCTTAATTTTATAGAATCCTAAACATTTGCTTCATAAGGCATAAGTGAGTCTGGATAAAATTAGAAAATTGCTATCTTCAATTCCTGACCAAATAAGCTTGCCACAATGTGAAATTATTTTCAGTTATGTGCACAAAATCTTCTTCATAGTTAACTTTTTCAACTCACTTGGCCAAACAGAAAATTTGTAAAACACTAGTTATGTCAAGACAGTTCTGTAAAAACTCTCAATGGATAAACTGCATGCCCATGTCCTTATTAGATATCACATTGTAACTTCAGATAGTCTTTTGACCAAAGAATCCATTATAGTAACCTGAACTCTGTTCAAGGTATTTTTATTTTCAATTACTTGTGGGGGAAAAAGCTACTTGGGTTCATACAGAGTACTCTTGAATTCACTAATGATATTTATAATCCTAATTTGGTTTTCTGAGCAGTTGTTATCCATGCTACTTTTCAAACAAAGAGCCAATTTTTGAAGTTTCCCCCAGATTTAAAAATATTGTGCTATGTAAGATCAACCAATTCCATTCAAGTAAATGCATTTACTGGTACTGATTCATATTTAACTTTTTGTAAGTGACTGAATGGGGTTAATAAGAAAAAATAAATTTAGAAAATTAAAACCACTGATACAACTAACTTATCTGAAAAGGCCTGGCTGAAGATGTTGGCTGAAAAAAAAAATGGATCATGTTTACTTAAATTGGTTGGGAGCAACAAGGTGCAAGTGTTTCTGGGTTCACAAATCTGTATCATAATGCTTTAAACCTGATTAACATGGGCCTCCATAGATTGATCTTCATTTAGAAAAAAACTATGAAGATATGGATTATTTATCACCTGTAATTCTTGGCTACCCCAGCTATTGAGTACAGAGATATAAAATATTTTGTAAACACGCAATCATCATAAAATGCTAGCACATATATGCTTTTAATAATTTTGTCTTACTAAGCACAAGGATACCTGTCGTTTTTCCATTCACATTGCCAGACTCAAAACAGAAACTTCAGTTCAGAGCCATCCGCATGAACAAAATAATTCTCTTCACAGAAACACTGAATACTACTTTGTCAATTACAAATTGCCAGAAAGTTTTCTTCACCTAGAAGTTTCTCCACAAGAAGAAAACTGTCATCAGCTTTTAGATCTCTTTGGAGTAGACTATGCATATTGAAATTGCTGCATTTGCGCATGTTGTACTCCTGGCCTGCATGAATCTTAGTGCTGCACCCAAAAACCGTCAAAATGAAACAAAGTACATAAAAGCTACCTCTCCAAAAAACGATTGTTAGTAGAAACCAAAGATGATATAACTACGGTCAACTGTATTGATTAGTTGAAATAATCATTGCCAACCAACATTAGAGTTAGTATTTTGGGCATTTAGCTCCAGGAAACGGCTTAGAATTGAAATGGTACTCTATGCCTTGGTTGTACTCTAATAGACTTAAGGTGAAAGTTCTCAAGTTCACTCATGTCAAATCATCTGTTCATGGACTTACATACCACTATTATGTAAAACAAAAAAATTAACAATGTGATGTTTGAATGCTATGTCAATGAATAAAACACTGTCCATGGATAGTAAATCATTTCAAAATCATGTTAGTGACTGATTATAAATAAGGGGTGTCAGGACACTGAAATTGCTTGTAGTTTTCCATTCTCCCCAACTTTTCAAGCATTTGATTTCCAATTGCAAAATTGATCCTGGCTTGTTTAAACACAGTACAGCCATCTGCCAGAGTTGTTGCTCTATCCCTGCCTTCTCCCTGACACAATGCTTAATTGTGCATCATACTTTGGTTTGGAATTGGAGACCTATATATACACAACCATTTGTGATATTTTATGAGGCACAAGAAAAATATGTAGTGCAAATTAGGAACTTCATTTGTGCTTATTCTCCTGGCAATTATAAAAACACAAATAAGCTACAAAATCAAGTTTAAGAATCCACATTACACCATGTCAGTTTCCATGGTTCAAGAATCAAAGTATGGTGGAGCAATTTGTCACATAGTTTCCCCTTTTTATTGCATATATGTAATATCAAGCATCAACCTTTTGGATTGTCTTGATGTAGATAAAGGATCATTTATGCATACCAACTTCATCCTGCTGTGCTATCAGTTGCTGCTCATTGTAAGGCATGTGTAACTGCCAGTTTCTCCAGATCCCTAGCAGTTATCTCTAGTATAGATAGCTCTGCCCAGTCCTTAATGTAAATACTAATTTGGGCATGCTGTTACTCATCAGTAGATGATGGCCACTGCCACTGAGTAAACAAGAATTCTTCTCTCCCTCGACGCATCAGCCACTTCAGAGCACTGTGGATGTGGCTGGAGATGTTATGTGCATCCTTCTACAAAACAGTGTCAGTCCTGCTGGATCAGCCAATGGCACCTTGCTACTCTACTGAACTCTCAAAAATTTTGACTATTGAAATTCATGGGTAAATTTCAGTCACCTGAAATTGGTTTCATTTTAGCATTTTTACACTCCCCTTATTGTTTCAAATAAAATCCAGGGCAAAAATTATTAAATAGTCATTCACAGTAATAACACTGGCACTTTACACACTTAGAATAACTTTTTAAATTCACTTAATATTTTTGGTTAACTGTGTACGTTGAAAGCTAATTTTAGTTCTTTGCCCTTTGTTTTTGTCAGAGATACAGAAGGTCCTTAAGTATGCTCCACCAAGTTTTGGAAAGCCTTTCCAAAGTGACAATGCCATCAATCACAGCCCTTTATTATTTCAAAAAGTCTGTCCAAACACTGGGGACACTTCTAGCATTCAGGAAACCCCAGCTGTTTTAAACAGCTTCTGGTCTTTGTTTTTAAAAAATAAAACAAAATGGTATTGCATTGGCAACATATACTAAATTATTAAAATACATTTCAGAAGTGAGTGGATTTTTTCTCAATGAAAATTCATTTGTTACAAAATGGTTGAAGTACTTCTAAAATATGTTCTTATAATAGGGATATCATGTAGGAAATACAAGTCATTTTACACTTTGCCTTACCACAAATATGCTAAGCAAAGTGATTCATGTTTGGGCTTCTTTAAATATTCATTCCTTTGAAACAGGAATGGCACCCAGAATTTACAATGATCTATTCTTAGCAGATGCAGAACTATCCTTGGAAGTAATTTTTGCTACCGCTCTTAGCTAAGCCTGGAAGTTAACAAGATCAGAGTTGCTTTCCATGCCTTAAGTTCAGCAGAAACTTTCCATTTTGTTGCTTCCACTGTAAAAATGAACCCTGGCTCCAATCTGTGTATAGGAGAAACTCCTAGAAGTCCTCTACAAGCCTTGCGGTGCAAGATGTGTGAAAGTGATTTCATTTTAACTTCCTCAAATACACATCTCCATCATACATAAGTTTGAGAGTGAAATCACCTCATGCAGAACGATTGGAACTAGGAGGGTATAAACCTGCCAAGTCCCTTGAAGTGGGAAATGCTGAATGGGCAAGAATGCCTTAAGGATGAGCAGATATTTGTAACTTACGGTAAATAAAAGCATGCAATGTCAGGAGGGAAGAGTCCAATCTTACTGGAAGAGGAAAGATGATCTTAGTCCCAATGGGAGAAATGAGGCTCCGTGAGGATTGCCAGCTCCACCCACCCCCTTGGGCTCAGCTTGATGGTTGTGCGCTCCCCATCATTGTACACTGCCAAAAGGAGGAGCTCTCAGAAACAAAGATGCCAAGACAGGCATCTCCTTAGGCATTTAGCTTGGTGATCAACAACTTGACAACAGGAGAAAAAAAAAACAGGCTGCGTCTCCAAATAGCATAGATTTTCACAAAAACAAAACATCCCACCAGAGAGCAGACAAGGTCCCAAGTTGCATCCAAGCCTTTTTGTACTTGCATTCAGGAAATGGGGATGAGATTTTGAAAGACCAGCTGAAGAGCAGAGTTGTAGCCCAGAGGTGAGCACAAGCAGCAGCTGCAGACTTCAGCTTTGTGGACTTCAGCAATTGTGGGGAGGAAGCGGAGGCTTGAAGGTGGAGGGAGGGAAGGATATATAATATAGTTGATGCTGAAGTCCAACGGTGATTGTACCTCCCAAGGCTCAAGAGGCGGCCAGGGTGAACATCTGATTAGGAACAGCGTTAAGGGGAATTTCATCGTACCACAACCAACACAAATTAACATATTCACACTATTCCAATCTAGCTGAGTAACAGGAGGTGTGGGGAGACAAGTTAAACTATTTCACAGTCTGACATGAGCAGACAAATCATGAAAGTGACATTTACCACATTTACAGTTCTTAGGAATAAAACAGGCTAATTTTTCCTTTACAATAAATGGCACACTGGGTGGTCAACTTCCAGAGAGTTGGCTTCAAAAAGAGGCTTTTCCCTTTTAAGAAAAGCAGCAGCTTTGGAACTTATATTGAATCAATGAGGGATTTAAGGACAGAAGGATCCATTTGCCTGCTGAGACATATTCCGTTTTGGAAAAACCAGCAAATGCCTGAAAAATTCTATTGTTAACATTTTGAAGATTGCAACTGTGCAATCTTTTCAATACTTTCCAAAATCTTATCAAAAGCAGAAAGTCACATTGCATTGGAAGAAATGCAACTAAATTGACTCTCATCAAAGAAACAGCTTAGTGCTTCAAAAATCTACAGACATTACTACTGTCTGAAGTATATGGTAGTGACCAGCCTTTTAGACAAATGTGCCACAAATCCAAAGGAAGGAATGTCACTCTGATTTACAGCAAGCCGAGGTGGGAGGGGGAGGGGTTGGCCAATAGCCAAGCTTTTCTCTATAAACATCTGCCAAATTTCTTGTTCAGTGACAGAAAATGCCTACTGTTCATGTCATTTATGGCACCTAACAAAGAATCTGGTCAGTTGCACTTCAGGATGAGTGAAAATTAATCCTGAGTAGGATTCTTAGGTTAAAAAAAAGATATCTTTCACTTTTAGGAATTCTTTTAAATCAGAAAGGTGTAACTGCATCCTTCCACACAAGAGGCATGGAAAGACATTGACCGTGAATGGTTATTTTCAATGGGACAACAGGGGAGTGGGAAATTAAGTATTTAACTATAAGGATTGTTAACAGTACAATTAAACTTTAAATACATCCACCTAGATTTGATCCTGGCTCTCTTTATGGAACCTTAGCTCTCCCAGCAAGTCAGTCCAACTTTCAGTCTAAGACAGATGTCCTCCCTGAGTCTGCATGGAGAAGAAGGCTGGTTTAATTTGGATTGCAGCTGATGGAGATTAGACCTTCTTTCTGTTGTTTCTTGGAGGAAGCAGATCACAACTGTCCAAGATCAGGGTCTGCACTCTCAGGACAGGTGCAGAATGAACCTCTGCAAAGGAATGCCCTGGAAACTTATAGTTGTGTCTGTTTCACTGATTGTTAACACCACGGATCAATTAGGAGTCAATGAAATGTGTCAACCTTGCCTCTTTCTGTGCTCTCATGCCCTCTCCGTTCTTTACTTTCAGGGGTTTGGAAGTTTGTTGTTACTACTTCTGATTAACCAGTCTGTTGTGTTACCTATGTTCTAATTATATTCAGTTACTGCTGTCTAGGCCGAGAAAAGACCCCAAGGGTCAAGCTTGCCTTTTCCTCCTCTTTCACCATCTTTCAGGAAAAGATGCAGCAAAAGAAAACCTTCATCCTGATTTATCCCAACTTCTTGGCAGCTGAGGTGTATTCTGAACCATTAGCCATAGAAAAGATAATCACAATCCTGCACTTAGGCAATAAGAAAACTGTAGTGAATTGAAACAGGAGCTGCACTGAAATGACAACTGTGTAGTTGGAGAATTGGAAAGAGAATTTAAGTGTGATCCCTGAATAACCCCAAAGTCAGACACCAAGCCACTATTACTAGCTCATCCTTTCAAAGGTAAATTGACATTGTAAAATTTTATACAGGCCAAAGGGGCCCAAATGTTTGTTGGCTAACATGCACAACAGATTTCATCTACAACTTTTGCCCTTTGACAGAAAGAAGTATGGTAAGTTTCTGCTTTCATAAAATTGAGCCCTTTCAGATTCAAAGGGGAAGATTTGACTTTTCCCAGATGTGATGTCAGCACCATAATCTGACTAAAATTTATATGACTAGGAGGCTCTTTCCCCGCCATAAAAAAATTAGTTCTTTGCCATTGTTCTTGGACTTTTCCTTGAGAAACAAGTTGCTTTTGACTCTGGGGATAAAGGGGTGATATGGTCAACACGAAGGTTTTAGGTTTCTCAAGTGCAAAACACAAAAAAGGACATGGGTGATCATGGTCAGTTTTGAAGGAAATGATTTCTCATTAAAAGTTGCTGATCTGTAGTCTGGCTAGTAAAATGGCTAGGGTACAGAGCTTGCTCATATAATACAAAAATCTCTCTAAATAAATTTGCTGTAACATGATCACCTTAGCAGATCCGCTGAGCAGCACTTGAGAGTGCTGTAGCCAAATATGCCTCTGCTCAAGGCTAAATTCAGTTATTTTAATTTTGATAGCTATGTAAAGCTAATATACTTTAGGGAGATTAGGCACACTGCGAGCATGCTTGTAATTTACTGTACAATTTAGTACTTTCAAACATGCTTTCTCTTTGGAGAGGAAATCACCTTTAATTATCAGTTTCATGGCATTACTTGGGCTTTGTTTAGTTAATCAGCCTTCTTAAATCCCATTAGATCAAGTAGTCTGTTTATTTAAGATGGGGGTGGGGGAATAATCTTTCAGCTGCCAACCCATTCTAAACAAGCATGCAATTGCATCCCTCTTAACAGCCTGACAAACTCATGCTATGAAGTTTTTACAACTTCAGAAAGTATCCACCCCTTTCATGGGATGTGTGGATTACAGTACCACTTTGAAGCTTTGGTTATTAAGCAGGAAGGTAGTGAGGTAGCCTTTTCAGTTTAGCTTCGGCAAATGGAGATTTTTTTCATTCTGTTGCATTTTGGAGAAATGTGTTATTTCCCATCAAAATTAGCACAAGAATTTGAACTGAGAATTGTTTTCATGTCCTAACCGACACACTGTAAAAGTGCTCCCAAAACTGAGAAAGATTAGGGAAGAGGAAAAAACAGGCATGATCAAGTTTCCTTCAACTGATACTTCAATTCTGGAACTTCCGATTCTTTTGTAATTCTCATTTTGTGACATCACCTTGTGCGATAGATACTCCAGCCACAGAAAGACCTTATGTAGTCACTGTAGAGCAATACCAAGATGAAGAGCAGAGCCTGCCACTGTTTCAAAGCATTTTCTTGATGCAGGGCCCAGATTAACCTAAGCTAATTGGCTTTAAATGGCAAAGCACGGCAGAAGAGTCCTATTCAGTTCCTTTTTCACAGCCACCTAATTCCATTTGTGAGAATTGTTGCTACACCTGAACTGACAGTACTAGTTAGAAAGTATTAACTTTTTAAGAGATAATTTTCTCTAAATTTAGCTTCCTTTCCTTCTTAAAGAGCAATAACCCTTTAAGAAGGGTTAAATAAGGTGGATTGCACTGATTTTTTTGGAGAACCCCCAAGTAGCGACTGAAGAACACTTAAATTAGGATCAGCTCATTCTTGGGTCTGATTCCTTGCATGAAATCCCTCTTCTTGAATGAATGGCAAATCTGATTCCTAGAAATTTCATCACTATAATAGCATACCCATGGGGAAAAAGCACATAGCCTCTTAGACATAGGACTAATTCCGTCTCCCATGCTGAGGAAAACCTGTGCACAATCCACGGGAACAGTCCACAAGACAGTGATAAAGTCCATATTGGATTTGTGGGTGTTACAAATGCTACTTCTGCATAAAAGGACTGTCACCAGTAAGGACCGGTTTGTGAATACCTTTGAGTCAGTATACAACTGAAGGAATTGTAACATATTATATCCCATTGAAGAGAATGAAGATAGCCTTCATATCTAAGCCATATCATATCTAAATCATCCTGATTCAATTAAGACAAATTTCTTAAAAAGTTATTAAAATACTTTTTAGGGTTGGGTAACTGTTAAGGTTAAAAACATTTTTGATTTGTACAAAAGCAGTTTACAGGCTACACAAGGGCAGAATCTGGAATCACTCCCAGCATGAGTTTAATTGTTAAGATTTTATCACTAAAGTGCTAAAATACAGAGGTTTTTCCTTATTACTACAAATAGCTCCCAACTTTGCTTCTCCCTTTTCCCATTACATAAAGTTTGCAATTAAATTGAAACACCTATCTTACTCTAAGGTGAACCACCATCGGGATAAGAAAGGTTAAAGCATTTTGCAGACTCAGATGAAATTGTAATTATTTTTAATCTTACATTTGAATATGGGCAATTTACTCCACTCACAGAACATTCCTAGAATTATGTATCTGAAACAATAAAAACAAACTTCCAAATAAGTGCAGCAAACGCTATTATTATTCTGGAAAGGAAAATCAAAACAGCTACTTCTGGAGTGGATAAGCCACATCCTATGTCAGAAATCATGCTTTACAAACCATACTACTTGGATTCAATTAGCTAAGCCACAGAAAGCAAATTTTATTTCAGCTTCGTGTGGCATGAATGGTCTGAATTTTCCATTTCAGATAGAATCATGGCAACAAAACAAAAAGAAATAAACCTAGGCATAAATTTAAGTGTGTTGCTGAAATAACAACTGCCATAATTCTAAACTATATAGGAACTGTATGAACACAAAGTGGGCCAATTTGAATTCTGCTATTGCAACCTTTTCAGTAAAGTTTCTGTTAGTAGCAGATTTGATGACATAATTGATCAAGCGACCAGCACACAGAACTGTTTTGTACAAGGGCTTCCTATATAATCTGAAAACCAGCAACAGTGCAAAGGTGAAATGAAGATAGAGGCAAAGGCCAAAGAGGTTTGGTAGAGTAGACATCGCACCATCATTCCCCCTCAGCTTAAAACTAAGTTGCTTCTGTGGATGTGTTAAGTGGCTGGGAAAGGTCAATGAGATCCTGTAACTGAACCTGAGAGCATTGAACCTTCCAAAGCACTTGTGAAATGGAACCACAAACAACGGGGTTGATAACATAGGAAAAAGGACTTGAATCTCACTTTAGGGATTGTTTCCCATCTATCTTCAGGATTTTCAGTGTCAGCTTTACAAACGTCGGCTGAGATTTTCACACCAATTGACTTACAAAATAAAGTTACTTATGTTATTTCTGGAAAAGATGTATGTTATCCATTGGAAATATTCTAATGATTTCCACAATAGCTGGATCACAGGAATCTTGTGTTTCTTATCCCCAGGTATCCGTTCTGTAAAGCTGGGAATATTGAGAGAACTGCAGCAGACTAAAATCTCTAGAGGCCTTATTTCAATTCTGCTACACCCGGGATACAGGACTGAGAATTTTGAATTCCTCTCCAACTCTCCTCTCAAAAATGAGCCAAGCCATGGTTTTGATTTGTACTTTTACCTCCTGATGAATGGAATACTGGAATGCAGGCTAAACTAATAAGACTACAAGCAGATGCACAGCCCCCTGAAGTGCCGACACCGAGCAGACTGCTCTTTTGCCATGTTGCTATGATTTGGTTGAAGTTGAAATTTTCATCTTTTGTTTTGGCATCTAAGA
>JANHZU010005310.1:0-13369 GCA_032468055.1 Acrochordus granulatus | reverse complement strand
CTTTAATATGGCTGTTTCTTTGAAAAAAACATACAGGTAATGCAATTCTTAACATTCCCAACAATATGTACCATGTGAGATGATTTCTCATTTCAAATCCAGAGATCTAAAAAAACTCATTACCTAGCAATGAACAGAGAAGTACTTGTATAGAGGAGCCCAACAGATTTCTTACTTTCATATTCTGCTATAGCTTGCCCTATTACAATCCTGAAGTATCAACAACGAAAGCAATATTCAGGAAGAGAGAGGAATATTCTAAAAGTGTTATTATTCTATTTCTGGATCCAAGTCTAAAAGAAACTTTCATTCATTTTAACGCAGACAAGGAAAGGGAGACTGTCTTCTTTGTGCTATTACTTGAGTGACCAAATATTTTACAAAATGTGATAGTTCAGCTTTCAGAATTGTACATAATCACATATAACTCTTCAACTTTATTAATCAAAAGTAAGAGACTATTTAAACCTCTTATATAGTCTGTAGAAACAATACTAATTGTTTAGGAATTTGCTTGAATGAAAAAAAAGTATATACATATTGAGAAATGTTTTAACAGCAAGATTAATTCAATTAAACTCCAACCACTGCAAATAAATGATTAATTTTAAAAGCACAATGTTAAATAGCTCATTCTGTGCATACATTTGTTTCTTTTCTATTAAACTGTAACCATCTTCATACTTTTATACTTTTTCTGAGAATAATTTATTACATTCTTCTGTTAACTTTTGGATTGTGGAATTACAGTTTTTATCAACAAAACTGTCTGAAGACTTGCAATTAAAACTATAAAAAGCAAATATCAGTACATAAATATCACTAGTATTAGTGTTAGATACTAGTACAGTCTACTATTGGGACAATGCTAGGTACAAGGATGACAGAATTTGGAGGAAGGGAAAGAAAACAGTATATATTCAAGAGATTTTTTAAGAACAATGAATTTCATAACTACATATGAAACATAAATGTTGACATATTATATAACTACTACTATTTACTAGAACATCAATGACCTGACTGAATATCTTCTGCAACACTTTGGAACAATTTCTAAGCTAAAGTTTCAAGATGTGTAAAATCTCTTATGGAATTCTATTTTCATGCTGACCCATCATACCATATCATGGTGCCAAGGACAGCAATTGTCAAGCAGAAACAAGTATCTGTTACAAAAGAAAAAGCCAAAGGCAAATGAGATTTTATGCAAACAATACATTTTGGAATTCATAGATCTTCAACAAACTTACCATTTTCCTAAATCTAGTACAGTATTAGTATATTTTGTTCTAAAAAAGTTTTAAGCAAGTAAATTCAGATCTTTAATGTTTTGGTAAAAAATAGTTCCTCACAGTAGCAGAACAATAACACGAATAATTGCCTGTATTTCTGTATGGTACTAGAGCAATAAAATCAGATATTTATAATTATAAAACAATATAGTTTAGTATATTATTAAAATATTTATAGTTGCACAATTAAAAGAGTGCAATTCTGAGAACACCACATGTAAAACACCAAATACAATGAGACTTAAATCAGAATAACCACTAAATAGGATTATGTTATAAACTTTACACTATATTTTAATGTCAGGATTTTTTTAAAGTGGAAACATGTAGAAATAAAAGCATTAGCAACGGTATGAAATAGCATCATAAGGCATCTAGACATTAGCCAACAAATACCAAATACCAAAAGTTTGCAATGTAACAAAAATATTGTATTTATGAGATGAATCAATTAAAAATATAAAAACAGAGAGGTTCTGAAATTAAAATAACTAGAAATAAACTAATCTGGGACAATATACTTATGTGTATTGTCTTCTCAAGCTACAGAAATAACAGCATAGTTTTATTTATTAAACTTTACTTCAGCCTTATTCAAATTTTATATTGTCTAGAAGTCACATGATTATACTTTCTCCCAAGTTAAGAAAATTACACAGATAAGTTATTTCAAATAATTTTTACAATGCAATAGTCTGAAAAGCTTATATAACTAAAATCTAACTTAAATAAAGCTTCCCAAAAGTGTCAATAACAATAAAAATTAATCTAAGATTATATCCATCTCTAATCCAAACCATAATCCTATTCTAAGGAAGCACAACATCTAATTATTCACAGATAAAACTGCAATGTTGCAGTACAGTTTTATGAATGTCTAGCAAGAAGTCCAATAAACATAAAAGTATCAATTATTAGTTAAACAATTTACAAAAAAATAGACAAACAGAGCAATCCTAAACATGAGGAAGAGAGGTGGAAGGTATGACTGAGCAATCACTATAGTAAATCCTTGCCAGCTCTCAGAGATTAGGGCCATTTCCACAGGGCAAGAAGAGAAAAGTTACTCCCAAAGTAACTTTTTTGGAAATGGTCTTTTCCGAAAGTATTGAAGAGTTGCAGCATCTTAAAATATTAGATTTGGTATAACTTTAGTTATGTACAGAGTAACTAAAAAAAAGGTACAGCTACTATACTCTGCAAATATTGTGAGAACTGGTAGGTCCAGAACTGATTCTGAACTGCTGCAAAGACTGCTTTGAAAGGACTCTGGGTTGGTATGTGAGATTTTTGGACTTTCTAAAATAAAGTTTCCATCCAATGGGATTCAAGGGAAGGATCTAATTAATTAATTTCAATCTAGCCTATTTTCTGGACCTTATGGGAAAATGTCAGGGAATGTAAAATATAGTTTCCTTTAAAACAAATTCAATCTGGTGACTTCACTGACAGGTCCACGTACTTTTCATAGAAGCAATACAAAGGTGTTTGCCATTGCAGGATTTTTTTTTCAAGCTAATGTGCCATCAAAACTACAGATGTGTATTCCCTGATGGTCTATCAATGAGGCCCAAGCCTACCTAGCTTTTGAATGTCAGTGAAGGTTGGCTGAGGGGACATTACAAAGCCCAGATTCCCAACACAGCTTCAGACCTCTTCTGATTGTCCCCTATAAAACAATATTGTGGCTGATTCAATAGCCTTCTGCTACAGTGTTGGGGAAACCTTCCAACTTTCTCTGGCAACAGGAAGGGAGATCTGAAGGATCCCCCTTGCCCCTTAGCTCCCTAAATCACCTCATGACTAGGTACTGTAGTCTACTCTATGCAACTATATTTTAAGATTATTGCATGAGAAATTGATTAGGTTCCAAACTTTGAGCCAAATTCAAGGTGCTTAAATATTGTGTGCATGCTCTCTCCCTGTGTTTATGTGTCAGGGGCTGCCCTGCTAAGCATGATTCTGTCCATCTAGATGAAACATCAAGAAATGGATAAGACTCTTATCCTCAGGACATACATGGGATATGGACTAGAAGGAGAGGCATTTTTGTAGTATTTCTTTCCACAATTTAACACAGTACTCCGTAGAATACACTGTCCGTAGACATATACCTGGCTCCAACCTTCCTTTCATTCTGGAAGGTCTGTAAAACTGTTTTGTTTTAGCAAGTTTTGGGCTTATAATGTAATTGCAGGCAGCCATCAGAGCATAATATTGTTAATTATTTTAAAATTAATGTTATTATGGAGCAAGTTATTATGCTGTCTTCCTTCCCAGAGTCTTTTTGATGGATTGATTTGATTTTCGTAGGTTTACAATTATTGCAAAATAAATAAATCATGTAAAGACCAACAATCCTCCATAAATCTTACTAAGATATAACACTGCTTATCTTTCAAACTGACAGAAAGGATATGACAGCTTTCTATGTTTCTGTAACTGACAAACTATATTACAAGATTTTATTTGAGAAACACAATATAAATGCCATGTTTATTCTCATATGCCTAATACAGTCCTGGTTAATACTTTAATATCACATATATTATAGCTAATGTCTGTATTATCTTTGCAAAAATAATCACAGCTTAAATAATTATATCCTTACTTTCATTTAATCTATGAAATTCCTGAGAAGTGCAACATGCATGCAACAAGAATTAAACTGCACTAAATATTACTAATAGACTATTTATTAATACGTAAAAAAATTATACAGTTGCCAATATATCAATTATCTTTAAAAAAGGTGTCAAAGCAAGATAGAACTAAATATAAGAGGCCTGGCAGTTTGGTATGCAGAGTTTGGCTCCAAAATATATGGGCTTCAATATAGGGGTTCAAAAACATAATATTAATAACAATATTCTGATGTATTTATTATTTAAATATTTGTACTTCCTTAGGTTTTTTTTTAAATGCCTAAATTGCATAAGGGAGTAAGCAAGACTGTTTTGTCATTTTAACAGTCCAAAATTTTAATTTTTTGAGAACAGAGTTTTCTTTCTTGGCTTATAAAATTGGACAAAGTACAATGTAGACTGTATGACAGGATATTTAATCATTAATGCAAGTATTTTGTGCTTAGAAGCAAGGAGAGTAGATCAGTAAAGGATTTTGATATTACAAAAGTAACTCAAATGTTATCTCCTTTTTCCTCTCTTTCCATTTTCTACACAGTCAATATAATTTTCTACACCATTATAAAGTTCTTTTTAACTTAATAATTTGTATCCAATTAAGAATTTTAACTTCATCAACCAAAAATACACAGAAGAGAAATACTGAAGAGAAACCACTTATGCCACGCCCATTTTCAATCCCCCTCCTCAAAAATTAATTATTGGATGAGCTGATGGAAACACGTTTAGCTAAACAAAACCTGTGTTTTTAGGAGGGGCCTACTATGTCTAGCAAGTTTTATGAGGTAAAAAAGAATCACATGATTTATCAAGAAAATAAAACCACTGTTACAACAAGTTTCTTGATAGTGCAATCCTATACATACACTGCCAGTCAAATTGTAAGCCCCACAAAATTTGTAAATGCTGAACTGGCAGCAGAAGAGAATTTAAAATCTTATTTCCCCAACAAACCTTATTTGGACCATATACCATTTCTCAATGTGCTCTATCTCCTGAGGTTGATTTGAAAAGAGTGTGAACTTCTGGACAGAAAATAAGATGTAACACAAGGATGTCCAAACTGGGATGTAAAATCCAGAGCAACCACCAGAGGGTAGCCTTGGATACAGAAACATCTGGCACTCTGCTGCCATCTGGTGGCTATCTGCATGTTTGCAGCTTAAGGAGATTACTTTAAAGGGCCTAAAATGAAACTTGCTCCCTGATCGCAATACTTCCTCACAAATGAAATCAACCAGATTCTGTCTGAGCAGATATTTATATGGTTGTGATGTGAAAACACTTCCAAAAATAAACAAAAAGTGAGGAAGCCACCCATGCAAAACCCTAGCAGGCTCAATAACAGAAGTTAAGCAGTTGAACACCTTGTTTTTAACACAGAGCTCTCCAAAGCCTTCAGCTCATCGACTCTCTCATGAAATTTCAGATTATTCATCAACTAATTATTCAATACTATTTTAACTACGAATAATAGTGCTACGAATAATATCATCGACCCTAGGAGATCCATATTGGCTACTTTGAGGAACGCTGTTTTAACCATTTCTCTTTAAAAAATACATCGTTTATTTAAATGTTTTAGCCGCCCAACCCCAATGATGTGGGTAGAAAAACACGAGTCCCAATCCCTCCACACCTGCCCGAAAGGGGGAGGCAAGAAGGTCGGAGCCCACGACCGTCGGCTCGGGCGAGGCGGGGCCTCCCTTCACGCTCACCTCCTCACCGACCCTGGCAGGCCGTGCCCGGAAGGCCTGAAAAACCGCCCAGCTCGCCGCTTCTCGACCCGTGCAGGAGCGCCTCCGCGTCGCTCGCCCGGGCCTCTTCGAGGAGGACAGCCGTCGGGCCGAGAAGGGCGCCGCAACGTCACCAAGCCCCTCTGACGTTAACCGATTGTGGGCTCACCGCCGGGCAGCGCAGAGGTCGCTTCCCGCCAGGCTGCAGCGCATCGGGCCCAGCCAGGCTCGGAACGAGGGAGCGGGTTAGCCGCTCCTTTTCCCCCGCCTCCCGCCCGCTCCTTCGTTTTCCAGGCAGGCCCGACCCGACGCCGCGGGCTCGCCTGTGTGCCTCACTCACCGGAGAGGAGGGAAATGGGGCGCGCAGAGACGCTGAGGGGGAAACCGAGGGCCGCTCGTGCCTCTCCTTGGCCTCGCCGCCTCAGCCGAGACGCGCGCTGAGAGCGGCCGCCGCCATTTCCTCCTCCTCCTTCTCCGCCTCGCGGCTCGCTCTCGCCAGCGCCGGGCGGGGGACTTGTTGCTCCGCCTGCGCTGAGGCGGCTGCTGAACCCGTCCTCAAAATGGCCGCCGCCCGGGCAGGCGGTGAACGCTCGCAGGTGGGGCCGAAGGGACGGCCGCTCTCTCCCGCTCTAGCGGGCGGACACACTGGCACTTGGGAGGACTCTTTGAGGAAAATCATAGAGACGCGCTTCTTTCCTTAGTGGAAAGAAAGGGAGGCGCGGCCAAAGGAGAAAAAGAGCGCGTGCTCCGCCGAGTCTCGGGGTGCCTCTTGTGGTTGGGGAAGGAAGTGCTTATTGGAGGCGGGAGAAGAAGACCCGCGCTTGAGCTGCAGCCGCCTGTGGGTGGAGTTGAATCCCCAAATTAAGTCTCTTCTTTTTTAAAGAAAATATAGTTAAATGCACGTAGATATCCAAATAATTCCAATAATCCTATTGGAAACAATCTAAAAGTGCACTGTAAGGAAAGAGAATATATGGAAGCCGTTGCAAAGGAGTCTGTATCGTCAGTGCCTTTTGATGTTTCTTCCAAAGGAAAAATCGGCATTGCGTAAGGCTGAAGCCCGCGAAACTAAAGAGAATAAGACCAGACAAAGTTATCCAAACACCGCGTAGGTGCTCTGGACATCGAAGGCTGAGAAATAGGCAGCAAAATGTATTTTTATCACGTCAGGACTGGAGAGAGAAACAGCAGGGTTTAAATACCGCTTGACTCCTAGATCGTCGAAGAACTGATCTTCGTGTTTTAATCTCCATTTATAGCTCTTGAGCGTTTTGTCCATTCTCTTGCTTGGAAGCTGAAGAAATCAAATCACTGCCCAGTACCCACCTTGGTGAGGTCTCCAGTTACTGTGAGTCCCCAGTGGGCACCACCTTGAGGTGGTTGTGGGGCGTGTGTGTGCTCTGAGGAAGATCAGAGCTATGCCAGCCCAACCATACTGGACAGATTTCTTTAAAAAATCCAGACAAGCTGTGTCTCCCTCCCATAAAAGATATATTTATAGAAAACCATACCAGCCTGGTCATCACTCGGGTCAACAAGGACCGTGCTAAATGTTGAGGTTCCTGGACATCTGGTGAAAAATGGGCTACAGGACTCCACTGGAGAAGGAAATGGCAATCCGCTCCAATTTCCTTTCCAAGAAAACCACATGGACAGCAACAAAAGGCTAAAAGACAGGAGGCCAGAGGATGAACCCCTCAGTTTGGAAAACGTCCAATATGCTACTGGGGAAGATCAGAGGGCAATTACAAGTAGCTCCAGAAAGAGTAAAATGGCTGGGCCAAAGCCAAAAGGATGCTCAGTTGTGGATGTGTCGAGGTGAAAGGTCCAGTGCTGTAAAGAACAATATTGCATAGGAACCTGGACTGTAAGATCTATGAACCAAGCAAGCTGGATGTGAAATGGCAAGATTGAACATCGACATCTTGGGAATGAGCGAACTAAAATGCAAAGGAATGGGCAAATTTAATTCAGATGACCACTGTATTTACTACTGTGGACAAGAAACCCTTAGAAAAATCAGAGTAGCCCTCCTAGTCAATATAAGAGTGAAAAAAACAGTACTAGGCTACAATCTCAAAAACAACAGAATGTTCTTGGTTCGAATCCAAGGCAAACTATTCAACATCTCAGTAATACAAGTCTGTGGCCCAATCACTGATGCCAAAGAGGCTGAAGTTAACCAGTTCTATGAAGGCCTACAACCCTTTCTAGAACTCACACCAAAAAAAAGATGTCCTTTTCATCACAGAAGATTGAAATGCTCAAGTAAGAAGTCAAAAGTTAACTAGAAGTATAGGCAGGTTTGGCTTTGGAGTACAAAATGAAGCAGGGGAAAGGCTAACAATTTTGTCAAGAGAAGAAGCTGGTCATAGCAAGTATACTTTTCCAACAACCCAAAAGGCAAATCTACACATGGACATCACCAGATGGTCAATACCAAAATCAGATTGATTATATTCTTTGCAGCCAAAGATTGAGAAGTTCTGTATCGTCAGTTTAAACAAGACCTGGAGCTGACTGTGGCTCAGATCATGGGCTTCTTATTGCAAAATTCAGACTTAAATTGAAGAAAGCTGGGAAAAGCACTAGGCCATTCAGGTATGACTTCAGTGATATCCCTTATGAATATATAATGGAGGTGAGGAATAGATTTAAAGGATTAGATATGGTAAACTTTAGGTGCATAACATTGTTTAGAAGGTAGCTACTAAAACCATCCCCAAAAAAATAAATGCAAGAAAGCAAAGTGGCTGTCTGAGACTTTACTAATAGCTGAGAAAAAAATGAAAGGGAAAGGCAAGGGAGAAAGAGAAAGATATACCCAACTGAATGCAGATTTCCAGAGAAGAGCAAGGAGAGAAAAGAAAGCCTTCTTAAGTGAACAATGCAAAGAAACAGAGGAAAACAATAGCCTGGGAAAGACTAGAAATCTCTTCAAGAATTATCAGAGATATCAAGGGAACATTTCATGCAAAAATCATCATGATAAAGGACAAAAATGGCAGAGACCTAGCAGAAGAGATTAAGAAGAGCTGTCAAGAAGACACAGAAATCGTAGACAAGAAAGAGCTAAATGTCCCGATAACCACAGTGGTGGTATTGCTGACTTCGAGCCAGACATCCTGGAGTGTGAAGTCAGATGGACCTTAGGAAACATTACTAACAACAAAAATAGTGGAGGTGATGGTATTCCAGCTGAACCAGACATGGAACAACGGATTGCTTCAAAATTGGGAAAGGAGTATGACAAGGCTGTATATTGTCACCTGCTTATTTAACTTAAATGCAGAGTACCTCATGCAAAATGCCAGCTGGATGAATCACAAGTCAGAATTAAGACTCACACCTCACCTCTCGGCCTTCTGGAAGAGCTTCAAAACCTGGCTCTGCCAACAGGCCTGAGTCCCCAGTGGGTGTATGGTGGTTAGTGGACTAGGAAGATCCTACTCGTGGTATTCTGGTTTTTAATTTATTTAATTTCTGTTTAATTTTTAATGTTTCTATTTTGGTTTTCTGACAGTAAGAAGGGTGATATATAAATTTAATAAATAAGTAGTGATGAATTAATTCTATAATCTGGGATTGAGGCAAGAAAAATGACCAAAAGATGGATCTTTGAAAATGAGAGACCTCTTCACTGAATTGGATGGGATCTTTAACAAATATTGTAGCAAGGAGGGATCCTATTCCAGAATATGCTGTTTTTGAATATTCTGTTCCATTCTTGGTTTCCTGTGAGAAGACATTAATATTCAGCCCAACAGGCAAAATCAAAAGCTAGGCAACCTTTTTGTAGCCTGATGTGACAGATTGTGGGAAGGCTAGAAAAGTAACAGAAGAGAGAGTCAGCATAAATAATCCAGAGATAGAAAGTGGGTCCATTGGCCAACTATCTCCTGTATGGCAACTTAGTTCTATTGGGGAAAAACCTGGAAAGACGCATTTAATATCATTCAGAGAGACTGTCTTAACTTACTATAAATTGGTTGGCATTTCATGTTGCAGTGTCTGAGATTCTATAGTATCTCAAGATCGGCATTTAAGATACTGTACCTTACTGAAGTCTGCATTAAAGATACAGCATTAAAGATACTGTACTATGTTGTTCTAAGCCAGACTTAATATTTTTTGGGGGGTGATGTTTTGCCAAGTGTCAGTGCAGTGATCAGGTAACCAGGCAATTGGTTCTTTTGGATCAAGAGACAATGAACCCTCCAGTAAATAAAGGGATTTTAGGCTTTATTAACTCAAGCAAAAAGATTGAAAAGCATAAAAAGCATGCGTATTAAGCAAGATGATGCCCAAATCTCTTACAAGCTTCCAAGTGCTCCTTAATAACAACAAGGGTGGCCAGTTTCCACAGTACCACTGCTAAGTTCTTATGTAGAAGCTCCCAACAAACAACCCCAAGATTTTTATCAAAACCTGGCACCAGGACTTCATGACCTGCTAAGATCATGAGACCTCAAGACCTGACTGGCTGAGATGTTCACAATAAGAAAACACATGAAGCCACATGAAGATTCCTCCCCCTTCTTCTTTATTCAGTAAACAAGTTAAAAACAAAACAAAGGCTAACTCAGAATGTGCTCTTAACTTCTAAACTTAATTATGAAGGAGAAATCAAAGTATGACACTAAACTCGAAATAACAACCCATCTCCCACATTGCCACTACAGGGAGGAAATCCAAGCCACAGACTTAGACGTGGGAAGATTCAAACTCATCATTGATGTCAAAAACATATAAGTTCCTGATTAGGAAAGAACCAAACTAAAGAATTCTGCTTATATTCTCAGCATCTGTTGAAAATGCTTTAAGAATACAGCAAGGTTGCAAAACTGGTTGTTTATTAAAAGCAGAGATTAACTGTCATCTAGTAATACCTTAGTCGTGTTATTTTCTAACATTTTAACTCAGTAAGCATTTTTCATTCTTCTGGTGATTAAAAGTTGTTTAGACCTATAATTTTACAATTGCTCTGTTGACAGCTTCCAAATATCAGCTATTTCTTTGTTCTAATTCTGTCTTCTACCATGTATGGTTCAAAGGTAGTCCTCTTTGTTAACTTAGGGATTAGGGAGTGGTCTTTTATCTGTTTAAATACAATGCTGGGTTGCCCTATTCTTTTTGAAAAAATAACAAAAACCATTATACATCACTATAATGTATATAATGTAAAGTGAAATACACCTTGTGGTCTATCAAATGAATTTGTTGTGTCCTTCCCAGTGCTTTCAAATCCTTCAAATCCTTTATTACAGGTGAGCAACCCAAACTAAATGTTACTAAATAAAACCTACAGACTAGAGCTACAAAGTAGAACTTACAAAAACACAATACTTTGGCTTCTCTTCAGATTTGTCAGGCACAAACACACCATGAGCTGATCAAAGTTACTTATTTATTACTGCAGTATCTCTTTACAAGACTCTCACCAGGTTGACTGCATTCTCTTGGGAACAGTCAGATAAGGCTTCTAGGAGAGGTAAGACCTGCACCACTTTCTGTACTACAAAAACTGTAAACTTGGCCTCCTCTTCACACCTTCTCCCATTCTGGCTGAAGATTCCACAAGATTGAATAAATCAGATCATCAGTGTTTAAATGTATTGAACTAGGGCTATTAGGAGATCCAGTTTAGAAATCGGGAGATTATACCTAAGGTGGAACTAGAATTCACAAAGCCAACTGGGTGATCTTCGGCCTGTCCCTCTCTCTCAGCTCTAGAAAGAAGGCAATCACAACTCACTCCTTAAATCTTGTCAGAAAAACTGCAGGGACTTGTCCAGGCAGTAATCAGGAATCAACATTGCCCTAAAGGCACCAAAGGAGATAAAAAATAATATATGTGCATGTGGGAACTAACAATATTACCTTGCAGACTTTTCAACAACCATAAGAAGGCAACAAATATAGTACTTTTTGTATCTATTTGCTGCCACCTTGTGATCCAGAGTTTTGCAACCCAACTATGGCATACTTAAGCAAACTTGCACAAAATAGACAACACCAGATTATGTATATTTATTTTATTTGTCAAATTTAGGTACCACCCATTTCACTCACAGGTTACAATTTTACTTAACATTTTTCTAGCCCCATCTCCTAATCCAAGGTGAGAGCTACCCTAGATCCTTAAATGGTTTGCCACTATTGAATTTCAAAATTAGTGGATAATGCCAGAATAAAAATTACATTTTATTTAATGTGTATTTAATTTACATTTTGTAAATTAAAGTCAAGTTGCAATGTGCAAGAGCAAGAAGATTAAAGCCTTTGAATTATGGATTTGAAGTCAGTAACTTAAGAATACCATGGGCTTCAGGAAGCCCAAATTGATTGCTCCTAGTTTAAATAAAATTTCTGGAGACATTGATAAACAAGTAGAAACTCATTTACTTTGATCCTGTGATGGTGGTATACAAAAAAAATGGGTTGTCAAAAAATGCATAACAGGGATGGATCAGCTGTGCACTGGCATCAGTGATAGGTTGAAATGAAGGACATACAGCTATGAGAAGTCACACACAACACAATGGTATTTAATAACTAATTACTCCCAAGTCATCTATTTAATAATACATTAAAACTACAATTTGGAAATAAATTCTAAATACCTCTAAGATTCCAAAGGTTGAGCATCCTTATTCTAACCCAAAAGCAATATGTAAAAGAATATTATTTTAAAAGCTTAGACCAGCTCACCAACTGAACACTGTATATAATGCAGTTGCAGCCCACCAGAATCCCCTGAAAAACCTTAGAAGGTGAGCAGGGAGGCTTTCCAGCTGGCTGGAATCTGACTGATTCCAATCATTCTTAGTGACTTGATCAAACTTAATACATATGGAATAAGATTTTTTATTTATTCATCAACTTATTTCCTCCATCAAGATGCTGCTTATGCTGAAATTATTTTGCCAAATCTGGCCCCTAAGAGGTTATCATGCTTTTGAGATGTGCATTCTTTTCAAGCATCCTTCTGAATGGTTTAACAAATATTTTTCTGTTTGGTTCTGAGCTTCTGATATCTAACAAGCCTCAAAGGAAAATGACTCATCAACTTGCAAAGATGATTGGAGTTGTATGTATTTACTGGGATTTAAATGATAAGAAATATAAAATGTATAAGGCTTGATTGGCTCAAGAATGGTGGAGCAGCCTATTTACTTCAGAGAAGCGAAGCTACTCCTGCAGCAGGCAGATATTAAAAAAGAAGTTTCCTTTAGAGCAAGGAGTTGCCTAACCACAACATAATAGTGCTGCAAGTGACCACAACTAAAATCTCACCATTGTGTTGGATTCAGTCATTATGCTGCATCAAAAGATGGATGGTTAGTGCATTTGGTAAACCCAGATAAAACAACTGTAAATTAGAATTTATGGTTTACTGTATGGTGTCAGCAGCCTGAGTTCAGGACCCAGGAGTCACCTAACAGGGTGAGCTCCTGTTACTTGCTCCAGCTCCTGCCAACCTAGCAGTTTAAAAATATGTAAAAATGCAAGTAGGTAAATAGGTACCACCTTTAAGTGGAAAGGTAACAGTGTTCTGTGCACTTTGGTGTATGGTTATGCCGGCTCTTCATCTATGAAACAGAGATGAGCACTGCCCCCTAGAGTCAGACACAACTGGCAGGGGAAATCTTTATCTTTTTCATGTGGTGTGAATCCTAAAAATATGGTTTGC
>JANHZU010005309.1:34279-44756 GCA_032468055.1 Acrochordus granulatus | reverse complement strand
ACGGATATAATTCCTTTATATTCATTATTTATAAAAATCGTTTTTGTAATTTCATCTACAATAAATATGTTATTGAGATTCTTTTATATTCTAATTCTTTGGAAATAGCTAGATCAATATAACACTGAATCATTTTTACCAAAATCTTGAGTCAAAAATCTTACAAATTTCCTAAATCACTCTTACTCAAATGTATTTCCATTATAAATAGGTTACTGTTCCTTTCATACCTTAGAATAAACAGAAGTATATCATAAAACTATTATAAAGCAGTGCACAATGCTGTATTTGTTTATTGTGTTCAGTGGGGCTTACTCTGAAGAAACTGTCTAGGCTGCATCAATCCACCATTTGCAGTACAATCTCATTCAAAGTTGTTTCTGATTTATAAAATCATCAATAGCTGTGACGCTTCATGTTTTATAGACCCAGAAAAGAGCTGCTTCTTTGTGCTGTATTGTGTGGTCCAAGTTGGCAGACCAAGAATAGAAAAAAGGCTATTGTTTTATGTTGGTGGTGTTGATAGTTGATTTCTATTACAATTACCAACACAATGATAATTCTTTAAAAAAAAATTGTACTGGGTTTATTATGAGTCCTTTCTTATAAAATGATAGCTGAAATTGATATATCTCTTGATCTTTTCTGTTACAAAATGTGATATATCTTTTTTCCAAAGGTGTCCTCTGGAACTTGTCTTCATGTGATGCAGTAAAAATGACAATCATTCGAGATGCTCTAGCAACATTAACAAACAGTGTGATAGTTCCTCATTCTGGATGGAATAATTCTTCCTTTGATGATGATCATAAAATTAAATTCCAGACTTCTTTAGTTTTGCGCAATACAACAGGTTGCCTAAGGTAAAAATTATAGTTTCATAATAAGTGTATATCATAATAAGTAAATGCTTATGCATCCTTTTTAAACCATTCATTTCTATCATTCAAGCCAATAGTCTTCCTTTTCAGTAATGAAAAATATGTTTCCCAAAGAGATACTATAATATGAATGAAATGAGTCCTAGTATTTAAATGTCCATTCAGTGTTAGCCTTCAGCTAGTTGATTTAGTCCAGATCAAACTAATAATTTATTTTGTAGCATATTACCAATCTGTGTATGGTTTTTATTCATGCAAGCATGACAAAATTAGGACAAAGTCATCAAGGTCATTGTAATAAGAGCTAGCATGTACAGTATGTCCTCAGAAAATTGGCTTAGCCCAATGGTTTGAAGGAGGCTTTTGTTTGTTTTCCTCTTAATCAGCAGAATTCACTTCTCACATTATATTGTTTCAGTGGGCCTATGAGTGTCAAATATGCCATTCTGCATGGAAATCTGTTGTTTATGTCACATAATCTCACATCCTCTTTGGGAAAGATCTTTTGGTGTTGGTCACATTCTAAAAATTCTGTTTCCAACATAAATGTATTGACTTTCACCCCAAAATCTAAAAATCTACTGATGGATGAGTGACTTGGAGATGCATGGCTCTACAAATTGAATAAAATAAATAAATGAACTGGAGATCCATGTAACTTGTCCCACCCCCAAGTTTATAATTTTGAGCTCTTAAGCTATGCCTTAGGTTCAAAACAATTATGTATCTAGTTTATTTTATTTCATATTTATTTATTTATAAATTTTGTTTTCTGATTTTCTGCAAAAAACACAATACAAAAAAACCCATAGAAAACACTTAAAATCCCAATACTGTAAAAACAAAACAACAGAACAGTAGCCCTAATGAAAAACCTAGTAGCACAGATTCAGCAGATGGCTTAGGAACAAATAAATCTTTAGCTAGTATCTGAAGCTCCTAAGAGTTAGCACCACCCTATTGCAAGGGGAGAGCCAAAGTCAAACTACCAGCAAGTAAATGTTTAACTCAGATCACTGCCTTATGGCAAATCAAACAAATGGTACCTTGAATATCCCTCCTTGGCATCATAAGCCAAAAATAAACCAGTGTTAATTTTTAACATCCTGAGTTCCTGGTACACATGAAAACAAGAAATGGACTATAGTTGGAATCACAGGTTTATTCAGCTCTTCTTCATAGCAAGAGGAAGCAACTAGAAGTCACTAGAATGCTTTTTTATTTTGGGCCAGAACAATTTATATTTTTGCTTACTGTGATAACCTTGATGTGTATGCAGTTGGATAAGAGTGGAAAACCTGAAGATCTTTGAATGTTGAAATACAGTTTTCAGGACTGTTGTCTGTTCTGACTGGAGGCATCAGAAAACTGCAGGTGTCTCTCATCTCCTGAACAAAATAATAACTATACAAAATAGAGTTATAACTTAGTGTTATAACTTAGTTATAACAGTACAATTTAAGTATTATAAAATATAGACCAGTTTGCATAAACATTGTTTTTCCAGAAAACTCTTCAGCATTTGTTCTACTCTATCTCACTTTACCACAAGTTCTTGCTGTATTTCTTTACTTGTCTTCTATAAAGCTGACTACACTGTTGGTCTCTGTAGTCTCTATAGAGTCTCTTTAGAGCCTCTCTAGGAAACCTTCCAGAATTGATAAGAGGTTTTTTAAATAGGAAGAATTTTCCAAACATGTCCGGCTATTGTTTCAAATACCGCAGCAGAACTGAGAATTACTTTACACTTGACAGCTTTTTTTGGATGCTTGTCTTTTTTTTTTTGGTAACTGGGGTGGAGTGGGGGAGTTATCATTTCTACATAGTTATGTTGCACTACTAGCAAGGCTTCACTAATGTGAAAATTTGCCTAACAGGTCTTTCCTACTTGCTAGTCACTTCATCTATTGATTGAGAAGCTGTTGCCATTCTCACTTCGTCTCCTCATCCAGTTTGATCTCCAGTCTTTGCAACTGGCAAGTTTCACTGCTTAACAATGTGCTGCTCATTTCTATATTGGAAGGAGAGTTTAAGAAACACTCTACCACCTAAAGCCCAGATGATTCTCCATCTAAGGTGCTTTGGTCAGCACCATTTGCCACAAATCTTACATCAACAAAATTCCCCCATCAGAACTTTCTCCAGATTCTTGCCCACTCAATTTATTCCATATATTTTCTTAGTTATGAAGCACCATATTATCAGAACTCCTTTCCTGGATACTAGTCTTTATCAATCGCTTTTGGTGAGATAGGCTGTATAAGTTTGATAAATAATAACGGGGGGATAAAACATACAATTATTCTTTCCGGTGGACTGTCTTTATGTTCCAAAATTGCGCTGTTTTCTTATCTTAGGGTAGTATGGTAATTTCTCAAGGAAACCTTATTGCTTAAGTGCTCAGCAGTACTGATCTTCAAATTGGCTTGCAAGGGCTTTGGAATGTCATGTTCTACCAGTTGCAGCTCAGGATACTGCAGCTGCATAAGAACCAGATAATGTAGTTTTGCCTGTTATGGAATAAGTTCTACAAATGATTTTTGTCCCTTCAGCAATGGAGCTCTGATTTAAACCATCTTGGCTTCAGTAGAGATCCTAGTTCAATTTGCCACCCAAACCATCTGCCACTTTACTACCACTTAGGCAGAATCTTTTCTGGAAATTTATTATCATTACATTTATCTTGACTTTTGGATTAGCTGCTCATTCCTTTCCAAACTTGTTGATAAATGTCCAAAGGATCTCTCTCCATCTGAGGAAAACCATCCTTAAGCTCCTGGTTACTGACCAATTCTCCCTTCAGCTGAGCACTTTATCCAAATGGCTTCTATTTGAGGTCATCCAAGCTCTACCACTTATGAATGAGTAGGTATGTGTACCAGGTGCCCATTCTTTTACTCCTAGTTGTCATTAGATCGGCAAAGAATGGATAGTAGAATCTGGCTACTATGCTCTAGACTTCCAGGAAGGTAGAGAACCTATCAAAAATGAAGGATGACAATTACTACTCCTTGGTTCATCATTTATCTTCATCTCCATAATTGCTGAGTGTGACCCAGCACCAATACTGGAATCTGTTGGCATCAGAGAAGGCAAGGAATTCAATTTCAATGGATGTAATTCTTACAATATTCAGTCAACGCTTTGTCCTCACATATTCAGGCTCCTATAGGCTATAAATCAACAATTTAGGTAGGGAAAGACAAATGATTGTTCAGGGGAAAAGAACAAACAGCAAGGAGTTATTATCTTTTTATCGTGCCAAGGAACAAATCATAGCAGCTTAACATGTAGTCATGCTTTAACAAATGCCGCCTGCTTTGTGCAGTGTCAGGGATGCAAAAAATAACAGTTCCTCCAGTATTGTATCACATAATTTTCTTTCATCAGTAACACACCTCTGACTCATCTCAGAAACACCATTCACAGCTCTTTTTTCCTTGAAAATGCTCTTTTTTCAACACTGTGGCTGTTCTATGTGCTTTTTTTCAGTCTTTGAATTAGTTGTATAGGTCTTCTGAGCCAAACTTTAGCCTGCAGGAACCTTTCACAGAAGAATATACTATCCCCATTTAAGGAGCAAATAAAAATTATTCACCAATTTTCTAAGTATTAGAATGGTGAGGACTTGCTAGATAATTAGTTGCAAAAATAATTTGGTGGCAGTCATCAACTATGGTCTATATCTGGATCAGATAATACCCTGCAGTGACAAATGACATGGCAGGCAGCAGCAGCACATAGCCAGGAATATGATACATGGGTTATTTATTGGTGATTGTGTATCTGGATAAGAACTTGACAAGAATAAAATGGAAACATTAAAAAAAAGATGGTTCTTTTTTCACTTTTAGAAATCTTATACTTTCTCTGCTCCTCCAATGATATGATTCTGAATTGCTTTATTTGTTGGTGATATTTATGTGCTGTTTCTCATACCAAACCGCACAACTTAGTCTCCCAGCCACATGACTAGCTGAACACAGTTCACAATCAATGTTCTGCTGTGGTTGTCATGGGGAAAACTCCTTTATCCATTGCTATGATTTTTGCTTGATTCAGATCCAGTCTATAGCAGGCTGGTTCAGTTTCAATTTATCTTATTCAGGTTTTCCTTGGTGTCCTGCACTGAATTTTCCATCTGTGGAGTCATATTCCCCAGTATAATTTTCATTGGAAGTGAACTATGCCTATTATGCAAATGTGCACAAGCCACCTCCATAACTGTTTTTAGAGTTCATTGGGTTTTGTTGGCTAGTTGTTCTTTTGCTGATGGATGGCTTCATGTTTTTATGCAGTCCATCAGTGTGATGGCCAAGGACCCTCCAGAGACAGTGTATTTTGAAGGTATCCTGTTTTTGTACCTCTAATTGTAAGTGTCTATGATTCAGCCCCATAGAATAGCACAGGTAGTACCACTGACTGAAATAATTGGTGTGTACAGTAATGTTAGACTGCCATCGTAAACACAAAATGAGTTAACCAAAAGCTGTGATGGTGGCATTAATTTAGTTTTATTACTTCAGCTACACTAAAGTGTTGAGGTAACTTTCTTTTTTTTGTACTATTGGAGCTAAGGTACTTGAATTCCTTTAATTATAGTTCCTTAATTATATGATTATTGATAAATCACCACCCCTCAGTATTTTCATCTTTCCCACACTGATTACCAGTCCAAATGGCTGTGCTGTCGTTTGCAAAAATTGCAGTATTATCCACATACATGAAGTCAGTGATGATCTGTCCTTGGCCATATTCAATTCCACACTTACTGCTGATTTTTTCGTGGTGGGATCTGTTGCAGTATTAAACAGCAATGGGAACAGGATCCATTTGTGGCATATCCAGTGCACTCTGGGAATCCCTCTTTTGGTTCACTATTTTATCAGCTACAGAAAGTAGATCCCATGGTAACTTCTGTACTTGTGGGTGTCTCCTTTTTTACACATGAGGATTATGACAGCTTGCTTCTATGTACTTGCTTTGTTGTCCAGATCAGTGAGTACAAAATTAGTAGAGTACAGAGTTAGTGAGCACAGGTCTGTAGCAAAGCTTACTTCTGACTTCAGTGTTTTTGCTGTGATCTTGTTGCATCCACCTGCTATCTCTTGATTTAGTTGTTTTGTAGCCTCCTCGATCTCTTAGGTCTTTAATATAGGTTCTTATTAGTTCAGATAATATAGATTCTTATTAGTTCAAATATATATATACATACATACCAACATGTTAACAGTTCAAATATTCTATGCTGATATGTAAAAAGATAACACGGGTTTTACAAATGTTATCATTGATGTTATGCATGTGATCTCCAAAATGATGGAATATGGTTGCCATGCAACTTCGTGAAACTTTGCAGCAATCCTCAGTACAGTCAACCCAGCCATATAGATAGTAACTCATCTATATGCCGGTCCCAAGCCCGGATAAATGGGGAGGGTTAATCCCTTATTGAGGGATTGAAAATGAGGCCCCTGTCTACATGAATCATGGGAAAGAGATATTTTGTTGAAAATCCAGCATCAAATTACAGTAACCATGTTTAAAAAAACACATAAAAACTTAACAATTAAATTAAAGTAGAACTGTGGCTGGAGAAGGCCAAAAAATGTATTTTAAAGAGATATTTGAAACATAGTAGTTTTGGAATTTCAGAAGGGAATGCTAAGGACCTCATTCTCAGATTTTATGTCAAATTTATATATATAGCTTAATCAATGCAAACTGATGATAGTATTTAAAAAAAGGAGCTTGGTAGAAATATAATTGTAGAAATTTTCTCTTCTAATATCTCATTCCTCTTCGAGAAAAATAGAATAGCTTGTATTCAAAGAAACTAGTTCACTATTGCTATTATACTCTCTGCATGAGCTCCAAGGGATTGGTGGGAAATGCCAGCGCAAATCAAAGAAATGTAAGGGGAAGTAGAAATCTGTTTGTGCAATATTCTTGCACATTGTGAAAATAAACTTTCTGTTAAATTGTTATTTTAGCAACTTATTTAGCTGAAAATATATGTTTAAATAACAATATCTTATATCCTTGAGAAGATTCCGATCGTACTTTGACTATCCAGATCCAGTCAGAACTACCTGATAGACAATATGTAAATAATAGTATCATCATATATCAAACTGAACACTTCCACGTTTGTTATATTTTGTCAGGAATATTAGTATTATCTTAGATAAATAGTTTTCTTCTATCATCGATTTATTGAATAGGCATGCCTGTGATAATAAATCTTATTTGTATCTGTGTATGTGTGTGTGTATCTCACAGATTCTGTATTTTTTGTTTTGTGCTTTAGGAATTTAAGTTCTGCAGGAGAAGAGGCACGGAAACAAATGAGATCTTGTGAAGGATTAGTTGATTCTTTGTTATATGTGATCCATACATGTGTGAACACTTCTGATTATGACAGCAAGGTATGCAAATCTTCTTTCTTTTCAAATAAAAGTTATGTAGAATTGACAGATTATTTCAGGTAGAATCTGTCATTTTGTCACTAATGTTTGTATATGTAATGTCATCGTTACTGTTTTTTGTGTGGACAGAAATCTTAAATAAGGTTTTTTTCCCCTTGCTTTATTTTCAGGCCTTTCTCATTTCTATCCACCCCTTATTCCAATTTAAGAAATATACATTCTTGTTGACTTGGGAAGATTCACTCTGATAAAGATTGTGAACCTTCACAGGAAGGTGTTAGATGGTTATAAGCACCATCTGATATTGACAGTAATTCATTTAATGAATTCAGAATAAGAAAAAACAATCAGGATATGCCACAACATCTTTAAAAATCCATACCATTTTAGCAAAGATAAAAACCGTAGGAAGTTACAATATTAACTTTAGGGTGCCATGATTGTTAAATTTCAAATAGGACAGATGTTTCTTATCATTTTGATATTACAAATTCAGGAATCTGGTCTAAAACAATGTAGTTTAACTAAACCTAAAATGAAACCCTTGAGAAATGCAGTAGTTTAGGAGTTTAACCTGATTTTTTTTAATACAAATAATTCTTTATGAGTTGGATAGCATTTCTTGATATTAAAAGATTAGAACATTTAATATTTCATTGATTTAGTTGGAGAAGTGAGAACTTAAGGAAAAATAACTTGATAATCCCTCTTGAACTATAATGGTGAAACTATGAGTACTCATAGAGAGATTTTCTTTCTTATTTTACTTCCCCCCAACTCATTAAAGGCATCCCATTCGCTAAATATTCAGTCAACATTTTCTTCATCTTCCCAAATCACTATTGTATTTCTTTGAATCTCTTATACTTCACTTTTAGACAGTTGAAAACTGTGTCTGCACACTTCGGAACCTGTCTTATCGTTTAGAGCTTGAGGTTCCTCAAGCCCGTCTTCTAGGCATCAGTGAGCTGGAGGACTTTTTGGGGAAAGAATCACCCAGCAAAGATTCAGAGCCAAGCTGCTGGGGGAAAAAGAAGAAAAAAAAGAAAAAAACTTCACAAGAGGATCAGGTTCTTTCTTTTTTTTTTCTTCTCTTTGCGTAACTATGATGGGGGTACCAAAAACAATTTTTCCATTATCTGTTTATATTGCAGTGGAAGCTTTTTATGAGAACATTGAGTCACAAGATATTAAAAGAACTGTTTTAATTTAATATTTTTATTGTGCTTGCCTTATACAGTGGGATGGAGTTGGTCCAATACCAGGATTGTCCAAATCTCCTAAAGGTGTGGAAATGTTATGGCACCCATCTGTAGTAAAACCATACCTAACTCTTCTAGCTGAAAGTTCCAATCCAGCTACTTTAGAGGGTTCTGCAGGTTCTCTTCAAAATCTTTCAGCAGGCAACTGGAAGGTAGTGTGTGAAATTTGGAGAGTACTGATTGGGGAGTTCATTCGTTCTGTTTTTGCAATATTGATACTTTAATGGAGAGTCACTTGCAATCTGCAGTATGAGTTGCAGTATTACAGATAACTGCTAACAGTTAAACCTTTGTGTTTTTTTTAAATTCAAGAAACTTGCTTGAGATCATAAGGTCTCCTCTGAAATGTTTTCAAAGTTACTTCAGTCTAACAAAACTTAATTTATAAGTGGATCATATGATTGTTATTTTAGCTAATAAAGTTAACTGGCCCTGATTTTTTTACAGTGCATTTGCAACTTATCTGTAGATTGAATATTAGGCTGCAGTTCTTTGGAGTCTGGGAGGGTGACCTCAGAGACATGGCATATATTCTAGGAGTAGAAAAAAAAGGATTGGGAGGACAGATGTGTATTTAAATATTAAGTATATGGCTTTCTTAGCCATCTAAGAAACCTTGTTATCTACCTGATATCAGAACTTTGATACTGGAACAAACAAGAATAGGGAGAAAGTTAATAAACAGTCCTTGAACATGTTAAGAATCTTTCTTAGCTTCCTCAGGCCTCTAATATACAGTAGCCATAGAAAAGAGCTGGTGTAGTTCATGACCTTACCATTGCTATATCCAACAATTGCAAGCCCATGAAAATAATATCTGGCAAATATGCCCCCAAACAATCTTCTGTCATACATATCAAGGCTCTGCATCAAAATGTAGAGCTGCTTTTCCAGCCATTGTCTTGCGTACTTAGACCTTTATGTATAGGCAAATTGAACAAAGTTGTGTCTTGCTTCTCAACATCCATTGTTTAATAGAAATGGAAAATCCTTAAAATGCCAGATAGTTGTTTGAATATTCGTTGCATTCTTTTCAAACCAATGACTAAATCCAAACATGCTAAACATTAAGATGCACCTGAAGATATTCTTACATTTTGAACACTTTATATCAATTTTTTTCATCTTGGACCAGCATAGAAAATAATTACTCTAAAGTAGAAATTAAAAAAAAACAAATTGATAGAATAAAATGAGGTGAAGTTAAACTATTAATGTAAAATTACAGTGTGCAGGAATTAAAACATAAGAGAATCCTATAAAATTATCATTAATTTACAAAGAATAATTACTTTAACTAGGAGAGATAACTATAAAAGAATATAGGTAATATGAGAATTTATGAGGCATTACAAGAATGTAAAGCTGTGGTAGCTTATATTAAGTCTAATTATTTGCAGAAGTCCTACAAGGCTTTTTTGGGATTAAGACAATTATGGCCCAGCCAATTATAATAAAGAAATAGTAAAATAATACATAGAATGTTATGTCTATATTTACAAGGAAAAGAAAAAAGCTGGAGGGGGAAGGAACGAAAGAAAGGGGGGGAAAGGGAGAAAAAAATCTATTGAGTTTTAGAAACCCAATTGAAGCTCAGCATCATCTCACTTGGAGTTGTTGTTTACATTTAATCAGAATTCTGATGCAGAACCAGGCTACATTGTTTGAAATCCCTGCTCCCAGTCAGCTAGCAAAAGACTAAGATAATTGGCTTCCAGCCTGCCCAGGTAGTATGTTATATATATGGGGAAATATACATATATCATAGATTTTTATTAACAAGGGCAGTTTTTAATAGAAAACAATTTTTAACTTATTCATTTTGCAGGGGCATATCTTTGGAACTTTGCTTTAAAGATGCTTTGCCCTGATCAAATCCCTATTCCAAACCAAATTATTGATACAT
>JANHZU010005308.1:79113-96037 GCA_032468055.1 Acrochordus granulatus | reverse complement strand
GACCTGTCCAGTATGGTTGAATCTCTGGCAGAGCTCTCATCTTCTTCAGAGCACACAAGCCCCACAACCACAGCAAGGTGGTGCCTCACTGGGGGGGAATGTTCCGATACTATGATGCAGACTTTATAGTTCAAGCATTTTCATGACAAAACCAACCATTATATCATAGAATACCTAATCCTCCAGCATGTGCATCAATAAGAGAGGCAGCTACAGCAATCCCCTTAGAAAGACCAAGATCTTTTGCAGCTTCTGCTGTTAGTCCATTTCCAACTGGAGTTCCTGGAGGGAGAACTTCATTTCCTAAGGAAAAACAAGGGGAAAAAAATCAAATACTTACAATGCTGAAACCATTTATAGTTCTCTATATCTCTACACTGAGATATAGTGTAGATAAATTTTATTTATTTAGCAAATGGAAGTAATACTGCAGTTTATTTTAAAACATTCATATATAAGATATCAATCAGGAAAAACAAACTGAACCAAAGGAACAAGAAACCTAGATCAGTATTTCCCGAAGCATGGTCCAAGAATTCCTGCAGGGTCCCTCAAGACTCTCTCAGAAGTCTTCAAAATTAAAATTATTTGCCAGCTCATACTGAAAAATAATATAATATATATAATAACATATATAATATTAAAATTCCAGCAAACAATTGTGAAAATCAATAATGGCAGCAAATGTATCAATTTAAATTCTTAATATAGTAATATAACCCATATAAACAAACACTCTTTTGAGGTTCTCCATGATTTTTAAGAGAAAATAAGTGTTGAGAAAAAAATAGTTTAAGAAACATTGGTCTGAGTTTATAAAAATATAGTTTCATAAATTTTTATAAGTCGATTACCTATTGGCATATGACATTCAAGTTCTCTTAAATATTAATGCATGAAGGGGGAAAAACTCCAGTTTTTGTTTTTTTAACTTTTTCAAATCATAAGCATGGAAGGCACATGTAGTCCTGAACGGTTGGCCTTTTAGCAAAAAAATAAGAATTGACTTGATGATCATACCGTCTTGTCAGATTCAAGACAGTGAACAAAAATAATACGGATGTCCAACTATGCTGGTCAACACAGTATAAGCTTTTCTCCCCGTACTGAGCCATCAAACAAGAAGCGGGAATCATTCTCCCCAATGCATGTCTTATTTCTAGAGAAAATGAAAACAGCCCAAGCAAAGCTAATAACCCTAACATTTCAAGAGTACACTGGGTTACTAGAAAAGTAACCTTAACATTTCAAGAGTACACATGGGTTAAAATAAAAAAATAAAATAAAAGAAACCCTAACATTTCAAGAGTACACATGGGTTACTAGAAAAAGTTCTGTATAAAATGCCCAGAATACGTCAGTCTGCAGGACAAAGAAAAACAAAATTGGTATAAAAGCAAACATTTGGTAATTTTAATACATTAGGAGCAATTCACCAACACAGATACCGAAAAGCAAGCTTAACTTAGGTGCATAATAAATTGGAGGTTCTCATTCAGTCACTTGAGACAGAGGCCTTCTTACAGGGAAGCCTCCACTAAGGCCACCTCTTTTTCATGGCTGGCACCTCACGTTTTGAAAGACTTCTTTCACCTCTGATGTGAAAGCAAGTTTACCAAAGGAAAAGCTGTCTGAAATGCTTCCTTTTCCTTTATTCTTGCCTAAAGTCTGACTGAGGAATTTCCTTGGCTTGTGTCTTGCTTAAAGTAGGTACTATCATAATAAGACAGGTGACCTCCCACCTTCCCAGGCAGTTGCCAGGGTAACCAATTTTTTACCCGGCAACACTACCTCTTTAGTTAACCGGAGCAAGTAAATCGTAGAGTCCAAAGCCATCTTGATACTTAATAACCTGAGACACTTTAACATTCACTTGCCTTTAAAAACAACAAAAGGAAAATACGGCAAGGGGGGTCCAGTTGATTCACCATGAGGTGTCCACTTAGTCGAGTGGTGCTTTTAACGTTGTGCAGAACTAGTGCCATTTATGTGGAACTAAAACTGGCTGCACCCCAAAAGAATCGGGAGAGGAGAAGAGCCCACTTGTTAAGCGGAATCCAGGCATGCCTTATCTTAGTGAAGTTAGACTGATACGTTACTGCTTTTACTGGTTGTTATCCCTGGTTGAAAAACTTTGGAGTTCATCCGAGTGCAAACTTCGCTGACTCTGAACTACCTTCTCAGGGAAAATAGATGGCAGCTATATTATAGGAACATAATCAGCGCCTTACACTTGGTTCCGATTTAATATGGTTAGATCTGAGAAAAACAGAGATGGGCAGCCAAGAATCTGTGCCATCCTCGGTACCCTGTTTGCCGCTCCCGGAGATATCTCTATCAAACTATGGTGGCAAAATTATAGAATTTTATGGCAGGGATTTTCTAATACTGGTTTCTTTTTGAGAACTAAGAGTGGGGAGGGAAGTAGAAAGCCTGAGAGAGAAATTCTCACCTTCAAAAAACTCTCACTTGCATACCCATTACTTTTTGGGACAAGCAACATTCTGCACGTGTAGAAAAGGGATGGGAAATGTTTTTTATCCCCTTAGTTTTTACTTCAAGTGCAGGGCCCATTTTTTTCTGATTAACCGAATGTTGATCCACTGGTTGTGACAAGGATTGACTGACCAGCTAAGAGCCTGAGCCTGACATCGTGGGCTAAGAGAGAGTGAGTGGCCCGAAGTCATCCAGCCGGCTTTTATGCCTAAGGCAGGACTGGAAGCCAGTCTCCCAGTTTCTAGCTTGGTGCTTTAACCACTGGATCAAATGGGCTTTCAAGTAAGATTAAGTAGCCAAAAAATTAGAGTTAAGAAAAAGGAAAAAACAACAACAACATCTAAATCAAATTCATACTGACTCCATTTTCCATGCTTCTCTATACCTGCCTACGGGCATTCCCCAAAAGTCAACACTTCCAAGTAATGAGATGCCCATCATAATGTCCTGACACAAGCTTCACCTCTTACATACTCATATATGATGTTGTAACAAAAATACAGGACGGGGACACAACATGCTTTACAATTTGAGGATACGCATTTCATCTTCTCCACTTTTCTTCTTGGTTCTGTAGATCTACAGTACGCATCACTTATAGATGGTATTTTGTTTTATAAATTTCTCAACTCTTTCTTTTTGAAAATTTCAACTCCATCCAGGTCACAAGTTTTTCATTCTCAATTATTTCAGTATTTCCCTGCAATTCTGCAATTTGTCCTAAGTCATTCTCTCTGTATGACATGTAAGTGAATAAAAAAAAAACCCAGATTCTAAGAAAGCATTCAATTTGTATTTCCAAAACTTGGCTATATTATTTTTTTAAAAAATCATGAAAATAAGGGGGAACTGGAGTAAGTGGCCTCTGGGATGTATTGACCTGAAATGATTTTGAAATGAAATGATTTGACCTGATTTTCCTTTATGGCCCATTTCTCAAAATGTTGAAGTTTGACTCTGCCTCAGAGAACAATTGGCAGACTCATGCCTATCCTGCCAACCACAAGTAACATAGTTTTTTGAATCCTAACTATTCAACCTTAACAAAAGCAAGGAAGATCTGCACATTTAGACACAAGTAATCACATACAGCATTATGTAAGAAATGTGCATTTCTTGTGTGTGCATGTATGTATATGTGTATGTACATACTGTATATACATGCACTCACACATATATACACACTTCGCAAATGATCCTATTCTATATACTATAAAATGCTATAAATCTCTTAAGCATTGCAGGAGAATGTGAATTCAAGCCACAGGTATGGATAGTGAACCTACACTTGTTACAATGAAATAATTAAGACAATTCAATAATCTTATCAGCTAAATAAATAAATCTATCACTTTAGTACACTTAAAAGGAAACATAGTAAAACACTTGAACAGCAAGATGATTCAGTGCAGAATGATGCGTTTCTAGATAGACCTTGATTGTTGGAAGTAAAAATAACCCCCTGCAGCACAAAGTCTCTTTTAAGAAGGGTGAGCTGGTGAGCCTTATAATCCTTGCTGTAGTAATCTCATGAGTAGATTATTGCAATACGTTATCCATGGGGCTGGAAGATTTCAGTTAATAAAAATAAGGCAGTAACAATACCGATTGTATCCAGCCAGTATATCTGTGTGTTTGTGTATCTCCTGCCTTTATTATTTTAGAAACAACTCAATGGGGAGAATATATTTAACACACCTTCCTCCTCCTATTTTCCTCTCAACAGCAACCCTATGAGCTGAGTTGGGCTAAGAGAGAGTGACTGGTCCGAGGTCAGCCAGCTGGCTTTCATCCCCCAGAATTATGGCTCTATACCACACACAGATTGTTGCTGGTCTCATTTCAAAATCTTACTTTTATTTGTACTTTTACTCATGGATTAAGTCCAGTGTCTAAAGGAATAGCTTTTTCCACATATTTCTACCTTGCCTTTAAAACATCTTCTAAGCTTCTGCTATTGGTCTCATAATATTAAATATTGTGAAAAGCTGCCCAAGAACATATCAGTGGTGGCCTTCCAACTCTGAAAGCTTTCCAGAGAACACGTATTTTGTTAGGTTTTTAGGATCAATTACCTATTTATTGTTCAGGCTTTACATTGTGTAAAAAAATTAATATTTATGCTTTTTAAATGATTTCTTTTCTGTTGCTTTATTGCTCATACATTATGTAGTTTCCTTATTTGCAAAAGTAAATACAAGATGTTCTCCCCATTACTAGTAATTAGAACAAAATAAGAGAACATATTGTACATATGTTGCTTTCATATTAGCCATATCATTCTTTATCTACTCAGTTACCATGGGTAATTCAAATGCTGGTAATTATCAAATGATTATGTGTGTTTTTGTATTTTTATAAAGACTTTTATGCCAATAATTTTTATGTTATTTTTGCTGAACATACACACATATTTCACTATCTTGTCCAGAACTGCCATGCAAAATATGACTGAGGCTTTATTCTGAATTTATTGATGTGTTAAGATCTCCCTGTTTTGTTACTTGTCAATCACAGCTTGTGGAATAATAATTAAATCTACCTGCTGAATAGCTTGATTTAATAATCAGGTTAGTGGGTTCTGCTTTTTGTGGAGAAGATAGTAAAAGACAGCAATTTTGGAACCACAGATGGTACCACTTCTAGGACTACTTTTTATCAGCTTCATATTATGTCACATTATATATGGTTCACTCCAGGCTTGTATAAATTTAATGGTGTGTCACTAATTTTTTTTACCAACAGTACTGGTTCTCAGAAGAACCCGTTCCATTTTATAATGTTTATTTTCATCTTTAAAGTTTTAATATCAATTTAAACCTGATATTTTGTTGACTGTTAGAAGGGACAATAGTTTAAAATGCCAATTAACCTGAACATCCATTGTAGAAATGGACTGTCTGGAACCCATATCAACCTATTAGATCCCTCTCTAGGATCTCTATCCTAGAATACGACTTTCTCCTGACATCTAGTTCCATGAAAGCATGTAAATTCACATGCCACTATGTGAAGCTCTTGTAGGAGAGCTGCCCCCTCAATTGAAATCTGTATGGGATAGGAACTCCTCCTTCTAATAAACAAAACTTTTAAGAACTATTTTTGATTGGTGTTTCCAAATCCATACAATTTTGGGAAGTGTGGAATATAACACTGGAGTAACTAATGACAACAACAAAGGATTTTATTGGTACACCACCCAGAGTAGTCTGTGAGGGGGATAGGCAGTTTCTAAATTTGATAAGCATTTTTTTAAAAAAGAAAGGGAACAATGGAAAATATTAGGAAATATATAGATGCTTAAGCTATATGAGATTGAGTTCTATCTACAATGCTAGCCATCAGTAACAGATAAGGGGGGGAGAGAAAGAGAAAAACAAAGATTTAAAGAAAGAATGGAAATGGATGCAGGAAGACCAGAACATTTTATTGATATTGGCTATAATAACAGAATCTTGTAAACTTGATTGTGTCGTACCTTCCCTCCTTTTTTGGTAAATCAAGGAGGCATTTGAGCGAATCCCTTCTGAATACGGTTTCCCAGACTTAAAGAATATCTCAGCCCCTTTTGCCTGGTAGCAACTCTTGTTTATTTCTGTCAAGCTCACTTCCCTTCCTCTCTACATTTACCAAGAAGTCAGTTCAGGCTGATGCTTAATATCAGCCCTTTCTAGATGTAAGATAGCACAGTGTCATCCACATCATTTCCTCTTTGTGTGAGAAAGGCAGGCAGAGCCAAAGGACTGACTCTTGCCAGATTTCACCTATTCCCAATATTTTTTCTTGACATCTGTTTATATTTTAATTTACACGTTTACATTTTTAAAAATCCAGGCCTATAGGTTAGAGTGAGAAGTTGGAATATCCCAAAAGAAAGCAATGGCAAACCAGGTACTCACTATTTCCAAGAGAATTACATGAATATGAAGTACAGCTGGGTGACCTTGGGCCAGTCATTCTCTCTCACCTCACAGGTTGTTGTTGTGGGGAAATTAGGAAGAGGAAGGTGCGTTGGATATGTTCGCTGCCTTGACTTATTTATAAAAATAATAAAGGCTGAATACAAATAAACAAGCAAACAAATCAATACATAAATATGTCATCTAGATACCAGGAATTGAGCTTGACTCAAGGGGGTGTTTATTTTTTAGTTTCTATATAGTTTAATCATTATCTATTTGAGTGTCCTTTCTGAACAGAAATACAGGTAGTCCTTGACTAACAACTACAACTGGAACTTCTGTCACTAAGCAAGATGATTATTAAGTGATCCCTTTTGATGACCTCTTTTGATGCAATTGTTAAGCTAATCATTCCAGGCATTAAGTGAATCACATGGCTTTCCCCATTGATTTTGCTTGTCGGAAGTCAGCTAAGAAAGTTGCAAATGGCAATCATATGACCCTGGGACATTGCAACCATCATAAATACATGCTAATTGACAAATGCCCGAATCTTGATCATGTGACCATAGGGACACTGCAACTAAGTCTAAAGACCAGTTGTAATGACTTTTTCAGCACTGCTATAACTTCAAATGATCACTAAATGATCGTGAAGATGAAGACGACCACTATATATAAATCTGACACACAAAAAGCAAAGCATGGGCAAAGCAGATTAGCAACAGTGCTTTGGTGAAGTGGAAGGGGCTTCACCTGATGTCCTGAGGATAGACCTGGGTGGTCTGCTTTACAAGATGGGTCACAACCCAAAGGTTTTCCATTGTTTCCATATTCAACCACTGAATCTCCTGAGATAATAGTACATTATTCTGAACTATACAGTAGTGTATTTTCTTTTTGCTTGAGCAGTTCCATGAATGTCTAAATTTGGCTGATTCTTCCAACACAAAATGAAAATACTGAATGATGTTGAATAATGCCAAATGAAAACAAAACACGTAAACCACATATGAATAGAAATCTAACATGTTTTAGTTTTCTCTGTTAGAGCCAGGCTATACAGCATGAATCCAAAGGTTATTCAAGCAGGCCATTATACAAGCTTTTAAAATTGTTATCTGCTCCCTGTTGCATTATTTACTGATCTGCAGAAAGCCTCTCTGAATGACTGGTGGTCCATTCTAGAAAGAATGGGCTGAATCACAGGAGGCCTCAATAAGACAGCAGAATCACCAACTGAACTCTGCACCCACGGGGAATATCAAAGATGCTGTACTGTGGCAACTGGAGACAAAGACATTGTCTCCAGAAAAAAAGACAGCTTCAATCTGTTTTGCTGTTGCATCTGACAGTTTGTTCTCAAATTCTCAAATACATAAAGCCACCATGAATTACTTGGATGCTTACTCGTTCTTTATGCACACACCTGCACAAATCTTTGGAATAAAAAAAATATGCCACAACATCCCATATTGGGAGGCAAGGTAAGTTGAACTTGCAAAATACAAAAATCAGAGGTAGAATAAAAACTATTAGAAACTATTGTTAACATTTGTTTATATTTTTACAATTTAAGCTAACTGTAGAAAAACTATCTGCAATGTACATCATTGTAATTTCCGCATTGTATACTTGTTGCTTACTGCATGCCATATCCTAATTTCACTGTATCAAACTATCAACTATATAAAGTAATTTCTTATTTGCATATGCAGGTTTAGTAATTTAAAATGGAACACTATTTCCTTGTCCTTGAAATGAACAATATAAATATTGTATTCAATCTCTAGCTTGAGCTTCATCAATTATTTAATTGAAAAAAAAATCTCCTTCATGGGGCAACTTGGCCATTAGGGTGCTCAGATTTCTGCTAAAACATATAAATAGTATCCTTTTAGTGTAGAAAGAAATAATTGCCAAAAGGTAATTGCTATTAGGGTTGTATTTAAAAGGGGGGGGATACTGAAAAGGACCATTTAGGACCATCTATATCTATAATGTTGCAAAAAGAAAAAAGAAAAAGAGGGGGGTCAAAATTCCGAAGACTATCACATGAGATATTTCTTTGTTTTTGCCTTCTGCTGAGGGTTACTAGATCTGTTCAAATACTTCCCCAACTGGCAAGATCATTGTTACAGTATTATATTTTTAATAAGGAATATCTATGACTGTTTCTTTTTTAAAAAAGAAAAAATATTTTATATTTCAGTAATATTTATTTAGTAATCACATTTCTATGCCGCCAATTAAATACAATAGATTGTAAATTGACTGAATGGGCTTATATATGACTAAATATCTTCTCAATGACAGGAATCATTAAAGAACAAACAACACTTAGATATTTGGTCTTAGTAACAATAAATGTTGAAAACCCACTCTCACAAAGATATACTGAAGAGAAAAAAAGAATAGCTCATGTTTCTGGTGAACTTTCATCCAAAGGTTTTCCATGATTATTTTTAAATTAAATAGTTTTGCTGTAACATCTGAGGAGAAATCTGCTAATTTCTTCTCTTCCTTTATGGTGAATAGTCCTTTAATTCTTGATACTGAATAGATCCAAGATCCTCAAAAATGTTGACTTGAATCTTGGAAACAATTCAAGAACAAGTTAATAAGATGTAAAGTTATTCAGAAAATGTTGGTGCTCTATGGAAACGTTTCTCTTATAAGTTGTCTTAAAGTTTCTCTACAAGAAACTTTATACTGGATGACATCAGAGAATATAGCCAGAGGTTTAAGTTCTCCCAGAGAAGTAAACTGGTGCTCACAAAAGAGTTACTTCACACAGTTAGGAGCATTTAAGGAATTTCTGCTCAACAGCCATTATGTGTACTTTCAATGGGGTGTTTGTTGTTATTCTCCACTTTTAGAAAGCAGAAAAATAGGTGAAGTGCATCTTGAAACTCTGGTTGCTAAGTGAACAAACACGGAAGCAGACTCCTACTTTATGTCCTAGAGGGACGATAGGAAGCATGACAAGCTGGACTCAACCCATAGGACAAGAACCCATAGGACAGGATCCCTTTCAAGCAATTTGAACAGAAGTACTTTCTTATTGATAAAGCTATCACCATGTCTTTCAAATTGATCTTAAGATCTACCCACAACCTCTAAGGCAGAACGTATACAAGGCAAACAATGTTTACCCTTCATTTTGGTGACAAACTGTGCTGAAGCATGCAAATTTGGTCTCCTTACCTTACACAGATTTACTATTTGTTATTCTTTATTAGTAGTGCAATACATGCAGAACAATCTATACAAAATTTTCATCATAATTTATACCAAAAAAAGTGTACAAAAATGATTGTACACTCATACCCTCGTCATCTCTGTGTTGGATTACTGCAATGCGCTCTACATGGGGCTACTCTTGAAGAGTATCCGAAAATTGCAGCTGGTACAGAATGTGGCTGCACGGATGATTTTGGGGACTAGTAGATTGGCCCATGTGACATCTTTGTTCCGTGAGCTGCATTGGTTGCCAGTCTGCTTGCAGGTGCAATTCAAGGTGTGGTATAGGACCAGGTTACCTGAGGAACCATGTCACCCCAATGGTGAGTTCCCATCCCACCAGATCCGGCAGAAAAGACCTCCTCTGGATCCCGTCAGCCAAGGAATTTAGGCTGGCGGGATCAAGGAGAAGAGCCTTTTCTGCTGTGGCTCCTTCCCTCTGGAACATCTTGCCCCCGGAGGTGAGATCTGGCCCCTCCCTTATGTCCTTCCATAAGGGCCTTAAGATCTGGCTCTGTCAATTGGCATGGGGCTTGACTAGGGATTCATCATCTTGGAGGTGGTTAGGATATTAGAGTTGCCTCCATTCCCTGTACATATGTTTTTATACTTTTTAGTTCCTTCCTCCCTGTTCAGCTGGGTTTTTTGTTTGATGGTTTTTTGTTTTATTCTTAATCAGCCAAATTCTTTTTAATGGTTTTATGGATTTTATTCTTCTCATAGTTTTATTGTAAGCTGCTGAGAGTCTTTTGATTTTGGCAGAATATAAATCCAATAAATAAATAAAGAGAAAAGTTAATACATTTGTCACCAGTATCTTCTGATTTTCCTTTATTTTAGCAAATTACACTACTATGGATGGAAAAAATACAAGTTATTAATTGTGAAGGATATTTTAAAATAAGTATTTTTTTAAAAAAAAGGTATGTTAATGTAACCATTCATATCATGGCTGATTAGCACAGCCATTAAAAGCCCATTAAGTGAACAAGGAAAACTGATTAAAATTAGCCTGGAAAAAGTTTGCTAAATGAGCATTATAGTCTTAAATGGAAATCCATTTTAAGTACTGTGCAGTTAATGAGATTAACGCTGTCATTAAACTTTGGCATAATTTGGTAAAATAATTATAATTCAGTTCATAAAGCATGTTAAATCAGTTTAATCACATTTTTAAAATCCATTTTTTTACTAGAAATAGCAGGAAAAATCAAATACCAGTCCAAATCAAATATCCTTCTGTAGTATGTAGTGGGAACAACCATGGCTTATGTAATTATTTTGGAGAAGGGGACACAGGATCAGTGCATGATGCTTTCAAAATGATTTCAAGATTGTTGTCTATTCTTGGAATGTTGGGACTGGTGTGGGAGAAAAGCACTGGGCAATTGATGTTCTTTGTATTAATATTTTCAGTTTATTAAATATTTTCTGAAATATACATGGCACAGCAAGCATTTAATTTTTCATTTTCTTTACTTCCTGAGTAGGGCATTGCCCTCCTCATCATGGAATGATGGAACTCATCATGGAACTCTTGATGGAACCTCATCATGATGGAACCTCATCATGGAACTCTTCAGAATTGTTCAATTCTGAAGCAATATAACATGTGACTGTTCAGAATTTAACATTTTCTTACACATCCTAAGGAAGTTTATTGTGAACAAAAAATGGATCATACTTAGCATTTTACCTAGGAGTATGGAGTACTAGGATACAATCTCAAAAAGCAGCAAAATCATCTCAGTTTGAATCCAAGGCAAATCATTCAACATCACAGGAATCCAAGTCTATGTCCCAACCAGTGATGCTGAAGAGGCTGAAGTTGATCAGTTCAGTAAAGGTCTAAAACACCTTCTAGAACTAACAATAGCTACAAAAGTTTACAACATGCCCTTGGGCCAGTCACTTGCTCTCAGGCCAGCCTCACCAGGTTATGGTAGTCGTGAAACAGGAGGGAGTGTTATGTGTGCTCCCTTGAGAAAATATAATGCTTCCTAGAATCCACTCAAAATAAATCTAAAAATCAATATACTATACTTGCAGTATATCATTAAAAAGCATTAAGTCAGAAGAAGACATATTATACACATTAACCCCCCATTTTCTTAATTCAAGCACAGCTTACATGTTACCTCTATATCAGTCCTTGGGAAAAGAAAACCCAAAAGCCCAAAACAAAACAAAAAAGAAAAACATTTAATCAGACTCTAGCCTAATTAGATAGATTCAGTCTATATACACTAAATTTGTAAAGTTAAGTATTTAAAAAGTTAAAGGTTTTCCCCTGCCAGTTGTGACCAACTCTAGGGGGCAGTGCTCATCTCCGTTTCATAGCAGAAGAGTTGTCAGAAGACAATTCCATGGTCATATGGCCGGTATGACTATGCACCAAGGCAGATGGAACGCTATTACTTTCCCACCAAAGATGGTACCTATTTATCCTCTTGCATTTTTACATGCTTTCAAACAGCTAGGTTAGCAGGAGCTGAGGCAGGAACAGGAACTCGCCCCATTATGTGGCGGTGCATGGGCCTTGAACTCAAGCCCAGTATCTTAACTGCTCAGCCACAGTGCCCCATAAAGGAAGTGTCCATTATCATAATTTAGATAGAAAGCTTCCAGCAACTTTCTATCACAAACTGTAGAATACAGTATGCAATGTTACTATAGAAGAAATAGTATAGAAAGTGACTGGCCAAGGGCATGTTGTAAATTGGTGATATAATTTTTTTCTTAAATAAAGTCTTCAAAATATATGATTGTAATATTAAACATGGCTTTCCATTACATTTGAATAGGCTCTTATCAAGCCTTAAAATTTCTTACTGAATAAAAAATTCAATACTGTATATTACCTATTTGTGAATATTTATTTTCCACCAAATCTTCTAATCCAATTGATTTCCAAAAACTATCATCCCAGCCGCTTTCTGAAGAGTATGTCCATTTACATACAAGTGTACACAAAGATCTGTTGACAAAAAGATAAACAGTTTAACTTAAAAATAAAGGTATATGAAGGAAAATCAAATCATGATATTCTTACTATCAGAACTGAAAATCTAGATCCAGTTGTTAAACTGTGATTATTACAGACCATGACAAAGAATGATGAAAACAGTCTCAAACTATTGTGATGAAAGCTCTGCCCTTCATACATGCATGTATCACAATTCAGTAGTAAATATCTAAATAACATTAATTAACGCTGTAATCTTAAATCTAAACTTGCCATTCTTCCAACAAAGGAACTTAAAATTATAGTTGTTGAACTAAATGCATCAAGATATCTGATTCTATTTATTTAGGTTCTTTAATCAATGTTTCTTGTCTACTACAATTACTAATTAACCTAAGAGACCTAGAATTAACTGCATTATTACCATCAGGAATTTGTATATACAGTGGTACCTCACAAGACGAGTCACTCACAAGACGTGAAACTCGCAGAACAAGCAAAAAAATTTAATAAAATGTATTCTGTTAGATGAGCCACGACTCACACAACAAGCAAACTTTGCGCGATAACTTGCGCGTCATCAGTCAGCACGCTCTGTATTTCTCGTTCAGGCAGCAACTCTGCGCGAGAGTTCTGCTGATGCGGCAAGTGTGTGCGGGCATTCTGCCAACGCTGCCGCGTGAAGTTTACTTCGTTACTGTGCAAGTGACTGACTTTGCCAGAATCCTGATAGCAATGAGCTCCCCTCTCTTGTTGTTTAAACAGCGTAAATTAAGTGAAAGGTGTTCAAGAGATGGAACTCCCGAGACTTCAGACTCCACATTCAATCTCCAGGCAGTCTCCTCCCCACCCCCTTATTCTGTGCTGGGATATTCTCAAAGCACGTGTGCGCACGCACACACACACACACAAAAGCAGAAATTGTCCTTGTCCAAAATAAAGCAGAAATTCCCCCTCGTTGCTTCTCACCTCATAGTATGGAGGCAAGAAGCGCTTCCAAACCGCCCACAACGCCCAGAAAAGCTGAGGGAAAAGACCCTTTTTTTTAGAGTGGCGGCGGCAGCGAATCCTCTGAGCCAGCAAGTAGCAGCCGAGGCCAGAACCTGCCTCGAAGCAGAATCGTAAATGCTGGTTAGTTTGTTCTATTTCTGCTTTATATCGTGTGTTGATCATTGATACTTGTTTCAGATGTCAGGAACAATCATTTCTTCATCAAATTCCATTGAAAATGATTTTTTGGTGAATATTTTTGGGGGCGTGGAACAGATCATCCGATTTTCTATTGTTTTCAATGGGAAACCTTGTTTCGCTTTAAGAGCATTTCGCACTAAGAGCATTCTTCCGGAACGGATTAGTCTCATCTTGTGAGGCTCCACTGTATTTGTAAAATATCCCAAAACAAGTAAACTTCTTCCAACAGAGGCAGATTCATGCTGTCGTTTCTTAAATCCAAATGTGCCTAATATGTTACAAATTTTTCCACTAGCAACTTTACTTCTTGAACTCTTATACCAAAAATTCCCATTTCTTCCCTTATTTGTGTAGGTTTAACCCCAGACTGATCAATTTTATGATTTTCAAATACTGACTTTTGTTCCATCTTTTCATTATTTTCCTCTATTTTTTCTTCTAGATACATTTGTTTTTTTATCAAACAGCTCTTGCATGTTTCTACTCCAACCTTCCAATCTGATCTCTCTTATTTTCATTCAGTTTCTGAATTTCATCCCTCAACAATTTTGAAGCCATCTGACCTCCTCTAATATATTAAGAACAAAGAAAGGAAAAGAGAGAGAAAAGAGTTACACAATAGACCTTTAACCCAGATGATAAAGAATTAATTCAAGAAATTCAGTAAGTTTCACTTCTTCTCATGGTCTCTGTTGCCAAACAGCAACCAATCCTCAGCAAAGAAGGCAGTATAAAATAAACAAACCAAAAAAAGAGGGATTTCTTGAAAAAGATGATGCAGTTTTAAAATGCCAAAGCAACATTAACATTGTCTCTTCAAAGCTGCTGTTCTTCCAGAAATTCAATACATTGCAGACAGTCCAGCATGCCAAGCTTCAAAAAAACTGAAATAAATGTAAAGAGGGAGATGAAGCGTCACTCCCACTTCCAGGCGGCAATAAATTTCCCAAAGGCAGAAAATAAGTTTTCAGTAGGTCCAAAATACTGTGAATCTCAAAGGGAAACAAAATATAATTCAAAACAGAATGGAGCCCTTAGCATTCAAAAGACAAGCAAAATCCAGCATAGCTGGTTTTCCAGTTGCCTTTCAGCTCAAGCTGTTTGCTTGAGTTGCTTCACCTCTCCATGCCTGATGAGTAACAACAAACAGTAGATTTATGCAATATGACAGATTATTCAGTAAAATATTGTAGATATGCTGGGCCTCTAATTTAAAAGTGAAAAATCCAGTCCACTTGGTCAGCTAAATAAATTTCTCCCAAGAAGAGGAAGAATTTTCATCCTTACTATTGTGAGGAGAAGCAAATACTGTTTCTTCCCAATTTTCCCCTTCAGTCTATAGATGTAAGAGCTTTTGAGTCGATGAAGTGCTCTCTAAGGCCAAAATGTTCTTCCTCTTTCCAAAGATTGCACTGTTCTGTGGTAATGTTCATTAATAACAGAGGAAAAGCTTACATCCATCAAATTTAAATTAAAAAAACTGAATAACAGACCAGTATGTGGAGCGGAGCATACATTGTGATGGCATGACCCTCTTTTCTTCATATCCGCCTCTGTTATCTTACTTAGATACTCTGTCACTCTTAGTAACTTATGTTACTAAGCCTCTTCTATGTCATTCCAGAATACAGGATACAGAAGAAGACAGCCATTCACATTCTGATCACCTTGCCATTTGACTATACAATGTGCTGTACATGGGTCTGCTCTTACAGACATCCAGAAGCTTCACCTAGTCCAGAATGCAATGGTATAGACAGTAATAGGCATCTCTCATTATCCCCATGTATCATTGTTGCTATGTGAAGTGCAATGGTTACCAGTTGGCTTCCAGGTGCAATTCAAAGGTACTGGTCATCACCTATAAAGGTCTTCATATCATACCTGTGAGACCATCTGTGTCCAGAAGCAATTTCTGTCCACCTGGTACATTTACGCAAAGTGGGTATGCAGAAAATAGTTTAAATATTGCCATCTAATGGAACTGAGGAAGCAGTCCTTCTCTGTTGCAGCTCCTGCCGTGGGGAATGGAATCCCCTCAGAGATACATAAAGCACTCACCCTCTTGGCATTCTGGAAAGCTTTTAAGACATGGCTCTGTTCCCAAGCCTGGGGTGAAAATTTTAGTGGAGTCCCTATTGTGTATTTGTGATTTTTTATTGTTATGTCCAGTCTATTATATTATGTGGTTATGTTTTTAATTGTTTTCAACTGTATATGGGATATTGGAAGCCACCCAGAGTCTTTTGGTGTGGGGTGGGTTACAGGTAGTCCTTGTGGTGGAATCTCTGGTTAGAGGAATAAAAACCCCGAATAAAGAGGCAGCCTAGCAGGGAGTCGCTCCATGTAAAGAAGCAAATAGGCCAGATTCTTGAAGCCTTTATCTGCCTCTTCTAAGAGAATGCAGTTGGTCTGGTAAGATTCTTGTAAATAGAATAACAACAATAAATAAACTATTTGGCCTATTCATGGAGATGTTCTAGTTCCTTGCACCTAAGTTACTTAGAAACCTTGACTTACAACCACAACTGGGACGGAAATCTCCATCACTAAGCAATATGGTTGTATCGCATTGACATCGCATGACCACATTGTTCAGTAATGACAGTCCCAGCACTCTCCATTGCTTGCAATCCAAGCTATTCAGGCTTGATCTCTCCCTGCCTTGAGCCTTGGATCTCTGCCCTTTTAGCTGCCCTGCACCCTACCTGCAGGTGAGCTGTCAAGTGCTCAAATTTTGATCACATGACTGCAGGGGTGTTGAAAAAATCACAACTCTGGGGACCTGTCATAAGTCCATTCAGTGCCACCATAACATTGCGTGGTTACTGAATGAATGGGTGTAAATTGAGGACTATGACATATCTAATAAATAATAACTATCTAAATATCGAAAAAGAATCCATGCACCTCTTTCTATCAGACCCTCTGAATTCCAAAGATAGAGTAACATAATTATATTGGCAACAGACAGGGAGCCTTTTGTTAGGAATGAACCACAATGAAACAACTAAGCATCTGCTTCTGCTTCATTGACTATGCGAAAGTCTTTGATTATGTGGATCACAACCAAATGTGGCAAATTCTAAAAGACATGAGAGTACCAGACCACCTTACCTGTCTCCTG
>JANHZU010005306.1:43397-66055 GCA_032468055.1 Acrochordus granulatus | reverse complement strand
TGGCATTGTAAATTGGTGCAATCATGTGTCATTTCTTTATGAACACGTTTCTTAGTGATAGAAATTTGTTCCTAAGGGAACAGGAACAGTGAGTCAACGCTGGACTTGCCTGTCTCGGGGGCGGAGCAGGAATGCGGAGGATGCCTCTGATGTGAACATCACCAGCCAGCTGGGGGGGTGGGGTTTAACAATGTAGAATGTTGTAAGCTACCAAGAGTCTGCAGAAATTGGCGGCATATAAATACAAAGAGAGAGAGATGATGGATGGATGGAAGTGTGTGTGTATATGTGAGAGAGAGAGAGATGACAGCAGTGAGACTTTTTCTGCACAGAGCTTTGTTTCTACATGGAAATCGTTTTTGGACTTTTTGTTTGAAATTGAAAAGAAACAAAATTTTAATTTTGGGATTTGACTATTAGAACTATTTATGATTATAGAAATGCTGTAACACTATAGAATTTTACACCCAAAGGTTAATGCTTTTTATATTTGTAACTGCATCAGAGAAAATTCGGGGTTACTCTTTCTATTTTCTTTTCTTCCTTGCTCTCCTTCCCTCTATATTTTTTTATTTTTATACATTTTATCTTTTGTAGAAATCTAATAAAGTACACATATATACACACATTAATTCCTCTCCCATCACCAATTATTGAAAAGGACAGTCCCACCCCACTGCCACCCAAGGACCCAGACCTTCATTTTTGTCGATCTTGTTGATCATTCTGCGCAGAGGCTCGATGTACTTGGACAGCTGCTTGAGTTTCTCCAAGTATTGCTGCTCCTCAGACTGGGTGGAGTTGGCCGGGCTCATGACGGAGCTGGGGTTGCCTTGGGGGGCAAAACATGACAAGCTTGGTCAGGCAGGCTGGCTGAAAGCAGCTCTCCTCCCCTGCTTAGCTTCTGCCCATCCTCCTCGCAGGTCTTGAGGATTCAGGACTAGGAACAAGGGGATGACCTCATCCTGGGACAGGAACTGTTGCACTTGAAGCAACATTAAGGTTCATCTCATGCATGCAGAAGTGTTCACCCACCACACAAAGCTAAGTGGAAACACAAGAAGAGGCATCAATAGCAAATGAAACCGGATTTTGTTTACTTTCAATTAAAGTGAGATTTTAAGTCTCCTATCATTAGATAATCATTTCTTCTTTCTATCCTATTAAGACAGTGTTCAGCAACAACTTCAGGCAGCCCAAGGTCACTCCTTTTCTGACCTTGCCCAGATCAAAAACAAACACACCTAAGGCTGGGTTCCTGCCAAGAAACCTAGCTCGGAAGAAATGCACTATGGAAACTCTCCTTTTAACAAAAGCCTTGGCTCAAGCTGGATGCCATTACCTGGAGTATTCAGAGGCCCTGGAGATGGGACACTGAAATTCTGTGGGGTCCGTGCAGCTGCTGGGCTCTGAGAAGGCTGTGGGGATGGACTGGGGAGGAAGCTGCTGGGTGATGGGGCTGGGCCAGAACTGAAAGAGGAGGAAAACATTTCACTGAGGACCCAGAGACAGGGAGGCTGCTCCTCCCTCCCTCCCTTCCTTCCCCTGAGCCAGAACTTGGACCCCAAGAGTGCAGCTCTTCTAGTGGGTCCCAAAAGCTTACCTGACATTGGAATTGGGCTGGGAGGTGGGCTGCCCAGATTGAGGAGAAGGTTGTGGCTGAGGAGGGGGAGGCATTGGCTGGGGTGTCTGAGCTTGCTGGACAGGGGATGGAGAAGACATCATGGTGATGCTGCTCTGGCTGACCTGGAAGAAAAGACCCTCTTTGGCAAGAGAAGATTCTGCAGAGCAGGCAACAGTTAGGCCAACAGGGAAAGGGTCCAAGGAGTCCCTCAACTTTGGTCTTTGTGCAGAGATCCACAGGTAGGCAGCGCAGGTGAACCTCAACATTACTAAGGGAAGATGAACTGTTTCCTCAGCTGCAAAAAGCAAGTCTAAAAAGCAGAGCAGCAAAGACTGAAAATCCTCTTAAGAACAGAAAGGTGGCCAAATATATTTTCCTATGACCTCACCACACTTCTCTAAGAGTAGGTATCAGAGTAATTAATATGAGAGTGACAAGGATAAATGGGCATCAGAAAATGGACAGCCTTTAGACAGTCAATTATAAGGCTGCCCAATTTGCAAATTGCAACTCTTCAAGTGCAAAATTATCTCTTTTTAGCCTTAGGTCCCCAAATCCTATCCATTCTTTTAAAGGCCACTTCCATGGTCCCCTCATAATCCACAACTGAAGGAGATGCAACTCCAGCACCACTGAGGTAGAGTACTAAGGCTTCATTGACCTCTAAGGGGGCATTTGCACAGAGGACATTCAGAAGTGAGATCAACCAGCCAGAAATAGCCCAGCAGCCTGAAGCATTTGCTGGTACCTACCGACATCCCCCCATCCATCATTTATACCAGAGCACAAGATCTGGGACTGCTTAATTCCTTATATAAGACCTTAATTCCTTATATGGGCCTCCAACTTGGATTTACCGAGTTCAATGTTACTGCTTGATGTTTTATCTCAGGATTGTGACTCACTAAATATTACAGGAGAGTCTAGGATACAGATGTTTCCCTTGGTTGTTCTGAATGCAAGGAATGTTCAGATCAGAACCTTTCTCTTAGCTACCTTTATGGAAAGCAGCTTTCATAACCAAAAGCCAAGAGGCCATCCCTGAACAGATGTCTTCCATCTCAGCCATGTGACAATGTCATTAGTTAGGAGCTGCTTTGTGAAGGAAAACTGTCAAAGAGAGGCGGGAATTCAGAGATACTTGGTTCTTTCTCTCAGCCCAAAAGTGTAGAGTGAAGTTTCTCAGAAATCACACTTGGCAGAGATGCTACAGCATTGATGAAGCATCAAGGACCGACCAGCCAGAAGAACTGATGGGAGGCGACAGAGGGGACTGGAGTACCATGGAGGTCTGTGGTACTTCTATCAACTAGAAGTCCACTCTTGCCACAAAGACTCCTAAGCTGACCTGGGGAGCCATATGGAGATGTGGATTAAATCCACATCTTTCAAGTTGATGCATTAGGCAAGTTTTGCTACAGACCAAAAATGGCTTTCAAAATCTGTCGCCATCTTGCCATTAAAAGATACCTAAACATGAACAGAGGACTTGTACCATGCTAGGGCCACTTTTCATGACCATTCCAGGGCCTTGAAGCTATGCAATTCATTGCTTGAGTTCAAGTTTCAGTTCTGCCAGGTAAAGTGGGAATAACCATTAGAAGATGAAGAGAGAAGGATCTCGTGAATGTGATAAATGCTGAAACTATGGCTATCTGAATGAAGGCAGAAGAAGATGCCTTCAGCACCCATTAAAATCAACGGACTGAAATTGTCCAAAAAAGGCCACCAGCAAGACCAAATGGCAGGAAAATTTAGAGAGGTATATTGGGGAAAGGCTGACCCAAAGCAGGGGTCAAAAAAGACAGCTGCTGCTAAGCAACCTTGGGAAGTTGCGCAAAGGAAAACATGGAAACTGTACACAGAAACAGCCAAATTAACAACATCCTTCCCAGCCTTTTAATGACATAAGTACCCAACCAAACACTGAATAAGAACCAAACGTGGATGCAAAGCCAACAATGTGAATGTTGATCATGGGTGGTCATTCTTGGAGCTGTTTCTTTCACCCCTCCTGATATCCACATACATAGACAGATGCAAGGGAAAAAATAAATCTCTCATATGCAAGTTCTATGAAGATTTGGACTGCATAACAGAAAGTCTGCAAAAATTATAAAATCTAAGAAAATTACTCTTTTAGCTCCAAGAGTTTGAAATAAGTTTGATAGGCAAAGTTCTTTTCTGATTTCCTTCCAACCTCTTAATTGTAAAACGGAGCACAAGGCCATCGATGCCAGCTCTCGTGGAATGGCTCAATTCTGATTTTATGAGGAGATGCAGAAAATGCAGGAGGGAATCTGAATGAGACTGGATCCCCGACATAGGCAGAGAAACATATTTTTACAGAGGCTGGAATGGACAGACTCTCTCTCCTGCCATACCCCTTGATGAACATGGCATTCCTCCTCCTCCAGGACTCAGCCAATGAACTGGCTGAGTCTGCAGTCTACTCCAGTCATTGCATGTCTACTGCACAGGAGCAAGTGCAGTTTCTCTCTGACTTGAGACCTGATCTGCATCTTGCATCAACTCCCACGTATGCACCAGCCATTGATCCTATAAGGCCCCCCGAAGCAACTGCTCCAAGTGCAGGTCCAAGGAGGGAGATGACTGATACCAGCAAATCAGCCCTCACACCCCCCCAGCCACAACCCAATCCGTTCTTATGAAGTACCTGAGGCATTTGCGGTCCACCCAAAGGCATGGTGCTTGGAGGCGTGGCAGAGACAGCGGTGGTGGGCGGAAACCGTGGTCTTATTTGCATCCCACCTCGGGCCATACTTGCGGTGATCATCTTGGGAGGACAGAGGGACAGACAAAAGTAATCGCAACACGAGAAATGCAGCACACTGGCAGGATGAGAAGCACATGCAGCCTTTGGGAAGCTGGAAATCCAAGCGTACTCATCACAGGGAGAGTCCCTGACAGCAGCCAGCTTACAAAAGAAGCCTCCGCTGGCCATGGCTAATGCAGCTAGGGGGAGCACAGGCATTGAGTCTGCCCCTTTCCAGAAAGGTGGCACCGGCCTAGACTGGGTCCTAAGCTGGTGTTAAGACAGGGATGGACACTTCACCACAGCTGTTGCTACCTGTGGCCAGATGGGCACTCAACTAAGCAGTCAAAAAGGCTCTGGGTGTTAGTACCAATTCCTTGGCCTCTTCGGGGAATTACCACTAAATTAAAGATTGCAGCAGCCATAGCACTTTTCTTGGAGGTGATCAGGAAGTCAACCACAGCAAAACAGAAGTGCACAGGCATCACAATCAAAAGGAAAAGAAGCCAAAATTCAGGAGCATCCAATGGAAGATCATGGTTAGTTCATGGGGAGAAAGAAAGCTGTTCCCAATCTGGGCAGGGGGAAGTCCAAGACAGGATTTCAGACCAGAAAAGCAGCATTGGAGATGAGACACAAATCACATGCACACAGTTAACACCCACCACATGCAAGGAAGGAAGACAACAGCCAACAGGCAGCCCTGCACAACATCAGCTTCCAAGCAGAGGCAGAGTGATGGGGGGGGCAGCAGCAGCAAGACAATGGGGGCAATAATAGATGGGCTCCCTCCAAGCATTCCTCCACATTCTGAGCCACACAAGCCTAGCATGGGCGCAACACTGCATGAACGTTGTGGCTCAACTAAGTGGACCGCCTTGGCCTTGCCTCCTGCCACACCACCAAAGGAAAGCCAGCTGGAGCCAAACCTGCAGCCCCTGACCGGGAGAGGCAGCACCACCACCAGCACCAGCAAGGAGACACACGGGCAGCAGCCTCCACCAGAGGGGAGGCTCTGGCAAGGGTCAGACATGCCACCAAGGTAAGCAACACCACAGTTTCAACGAAGGGAATTTGTCAAATCTGCCCTCAACTGTCAGGCTGTACAAACATCGGAGAGACTGCTGAACAGCGAGTGGATCAGTTCAAGAACAGAAAGCCCAAAGGAGAGGCAGACTCGGAGGATGCTCCATCCCCAGAGCAGCTTCACACTCCAGCCAGGCCTGCTGAACGTACGGTCTGCTCTTCTTTCTTGCAGAAGCCGAGACTGCACATGGAGTAAAGCCAGGACTGAGGCTCCAAGAGAAACTGCCTACTTCTGCCCCCCAACGGAATTATTAACAGCCAATCTGACTGAAGGACTAGGCAATAGGATGCACAAAGACTTTTGTGCTTGTCCAAAAAAGCCTCCCCGAAGCAAAAATCCACTCCAGCTACTATTTGATGTGGACAGATGTCTTTCAGGGCTGGTGTTTCCAATACACCTGTTTCTGACTTCAGCCCACCAGGATGTGCTCAACTGAATTGCAGGACTGGTAGCCCATAATTTTTTAAAAAAAGTAACCTCAACAATTATTCTCAACATTCAGAGATCCCACTGCATAGCCAATATAGACTCTTGAAAGCCAGAGACCTGGAATTATCAAAAGGGAGACAGGGTGAAGTTGCAAAGAAGTATGCTAAGCCCATAAGCCCACTATCCTGGAACAGGCAGCAGCCACCCCAGCAGACAGAGAAGTCCAGCTTCTAAAGAAGGAAGACGCAGCCAACCCCAGAAGCTCAGCTCACCCAGGCCTGAAGAGAAGCCTGGACACATGGCTGTTGAAGGGCAAGAAAGAGGGATAATCCCAAATATTTTTATCAGAGGCAAAGTTGAAGAGTCCACCTCTTCTTTCACCACTTTCCAAGACACATCACGATTAGTGTCCAGAAGAGGCTTTTTCACCACGGTGGAGGCCATTTGGGAGCTAAATGGACACACTGGACTTTCAGCACAGATCTGGGGCTCCCTCCCAAAATTAGATCTCTACCACTCCACTTCCTTTTTTCCCCTCTGGAGATGTTTCCAAATGAAGGGTAGGGGCTGTAACTGCCAATCTTTCCTTTCCTAAGCATGCCAATGAGGCTTTTTTAAAAAAGGTGTTCCTTTTTATATAGGTGCTATACTTGCTCAGCAGCTCATGCTTATTTCAGTAAAGAATGTAAAATAAAATAAAAGTAGGGGAGAAGTGGCCATCCACAAGGCACCAAGAACAGTATCGGCCGGCAGCTTGAGGTCCATGTCAGCCTGTAGCCTGACTTTGAAAGTTAGTGGGTTTCATTTTCCCTGGTCGTTGCAAGGCCACCTGTCACTTCTGAGCCCTCCAGATTCTGCAGCTGTAATTTCTTTCAAACATGTTGGCACCAGTTGGGATGAGATGTGATAGGTGAAGGCTCTTCTACTCCCAACCTCCCACCTCTAAAGCCCTTATGACCTTGTACACAGCACAGGGTGGCCTTCCTTGGACAGGTGTAGCATGGAAGAAGCTCGGTGAGAGTCATAGCTTCATGTCACAACTGAAGTATCAAGAAAGATCACTGAGCATAAGAAGCCATGCAAAGACTGCAGTGGTGGAAAACGGGGTCACTTATAACATTTCAAAAAGTGCCTGGACCAAATCCTAACAAGGCAAACCAGATCTGGGAGCAGAGTGAGCTGTTTAGCTCCAAGAAACCATTCGCTTTCATTCCATGAGAATTTTCCGTTATCATTCATCCCATCTAAAAAGCCTGAGACTGGAGGTTATTCTAAGCAAGTAGCTCTTCAGGGCCTTTGCCGAGACTCTTCTTCTTGAGACCCTTCTACATGCTGCAAAACATTGGAGCCAATTGGCCAGCCACTAACATCTCTTTGAGCTACTCCTACCCTTCCAAGTTCTCTCCCCGATTAGCCTCCAATCCCCCAGCAGAGGAAAGCCTCAAATGGACAACCTCTGCCTAACCTTCCTAACTTGGATCCTCTGTCTAGGAGAGAGAGAAAAGTACACGTCAAGCTTTATTTTCCAGGCAAAGTCTCATTCTCACTTGCTCCAGAGGTAGGGTGGAAAAGGTGCTGAGGTTGTTTCTGGGGGCAGGAGGGACAAAGTTTTGGAATGCCATGGCAGAAAGACAAGCTCAGAAAAGAACAGCTGAAATGTTGTAAGAGAGATACTAAGTGCAACGCACTTACGTAAGGCTACTCTTATAAATGAGTCAGAAGCTTCAGCATGTCCATAATGTGGACGCTTGCCTCCGTTGCACTGGCTCCCAGTTACATCTCAGGCATAATACAAGATGCTGTTATTTGTGTGGGGAACACGGGAGACTGAAGACAGCTCCAAGTGTTGCTAACAAGAAGATCAGCTCCTTTGAACCTCTCTGGACAAAGAGAGGACATGGATCACTGAAGCTGTCCTCCACATAATTCCTTTTCATGAGGAGACTGCAAGGCAGCATCTCCAGAGGGTGAGAGAACCAGGAGATGAGGAAATTTGCCATTCTACTTCAGCCATGATCAAAGCCTTCCAAAGGACACTATGTTCACATGTCTGTTGCTAATCACTTTTCGGAAATTGCGTATTAACTACTTGGACATCTTCAAAACGACAGGGCTGGAAACCCTGGGTGAGTGCCTTCAATCCGAACAAGAAGATGAAACTATTTCTTTAAAAGCTTTAAGAATTTAAAATAAATGGCAAAAAGCAAGATGGGTTTTGGTTAATTTATTTAAATGAATTAAGGGCTCTCAAAATGTTGGAAGATTTGATTTGAATATTTTGACTATGAAATTAATTCTAAATAATAACTGTATTTTTGTGGGAAAGAAAAATTATTTTTGATATTGGAGACATAACAAAAGACATAAAAAGTAACTTATAATGGAGTTCAGAGACATTTTTGAAGAACAGTACCAGAATGTTGAACACTGATGTCAGCTGTGTTGTCTATTCTTAGAAAGTCTGTTCTCAGATGAAGCTGCTACATAAAGATTTGCAATGTCTGAGAACATAAGAAAGAACTTATCATTAGATATTTAAAAAATTGGATGAGGTTTTAAAAATTAGGAAGGAAATAAAAAAGCCAATTCTAGAGAGTAACTGGAATAATTTCTTAATGGACCTATAAAAGAGGCTTTTTAAAGTTTCGAAGAAATTCGAGACAAGTATCATCTGAATGGATTAATGAACAAGATTGTTTACAGTAAAGGAACACAAAGCTGATTTATTTGATCAGAGTTAAAATGGGAAATGCTATTATTTTGGGTCGTTCTTTTTGGACATCTGGACCATCCAATGTTGTATACTGGATTTACTTACAGTTAATATGGTGTTTAAACCTTTTTCCTATAATCATTTTATGCATTCTAATCTGCCAGCATCTAAATTGGCTTAGTATCTCATTGACTTTGCACTTAAAGGATCTTGCAATCTTTAAAGGAGATATTGTCCCTCCTTGTCATGTTCAATTTCAGTCTTTTCTTTATACTAGGATACTTGGACCATCTGACCGCCTTCTGAATGTGAATTTGCTTAAAATTAAGAATTGAAATATGGAATGAGTTAATTAACTAATAATTAATAATCAATGTTATTATTTTAGGGCTATTTGGACTTTTTGCTGACACCTGGATTAAAGATGTTACTTATTGGATTTGTTTATAGTCAAGAGTTGAGTTATGTCATGAAGACTTTTATATTTGTTAATTAAGAGGAGGTAGTTCAGGAAATTGTTTATACTTCTCATGATAAGGATGGGAAGTTGCTTTCTTGTTTTTTTTTCTTTTTCTATTTTTCCTTTTTTTTAATTGCACACTTCTTCCTGAGGGCATCTGCCTGTCTCACCAGATCTAAAAGGCCCTCTTGATCAAACAATGTCATCTGGTGGGACCTCAGAAGCATGCCTTTATAGTACCGGTGTCTGCTCTATGGAATAGTCTTCATCCTATGATCCAGAGGGACCCTACCCTTTTGAGAGTTCAGTTGAGCCTAGCACAAGGGCAGATGGTTAGTTGCTTTGGTGCCTGGTTAGAGTATGATGGTTTTCAAAAGGAGGAGTTTTATTTAATGTATTGAATGGGTCTGACTATTTGTAGCTGCCAGAAGGGAGGGAGGAGGGAGCCCTCCACTTTGGGATCTCTGGATGGGATTATGGGCCAAGAGAAACAGCTCCCTCTCCTTGCTGTCTGATTTGCCCTGGAAGATCTGTGAGGAACTCTTCCCCTTTGGTGGCACTTTTGCCCTCCAGCATCAGTCCTCCACAATTAATGGGTACTAATTAGGAGGAGGGGAGCCAGGGGCTGTTTCCCCATATGCAGGCCCTCTGGGCAGAGTGTTCCAGAGAGAAGTTTCCTACCTTTTGCCTTGTTCCTGGTGCAATCCCAATCCAGCAAGTACTCTCAAAGGTGTATTGGGTAGCAGGGGAACAAGCCCAGGGCCTGATTTGCCCAATGCTCTACAGGAGCAATGGTGAGTCTGCCAAAGGCTGCAGCTGAGCAGGCCTCGTGGCTGGCAGCCACAGCCTTGGCTGTGCTTCTCTATAAGGACTATGATAGGGATTCAGTAAGGTGCCCCTCGTGCCATTGAGGGAATCTTTTGATTGGTTCATGAGCAGCAAGTTGCCATCTTTGTGTTTGCTATCCATGGCTCCTTTGTAAGCTACTAACTAGGTAAAAGAGGAAAGGAAAGCAAAAAGCAGAGTCCTGTTGCATGAATGGCTAGCAGAGATAGTAAGTCTGCATACCTCTGGAGCAGGACAGGGACAGAATTGGGAGAGGGGTTGCCATTCCCCCATGGGAAGCAACATCAGAGCTTTTCTAGTCCTGCTTCTGGAGCAGGATGGATAAAGACATCTACCATAGAAGGTTATTCCTTTAAGGATCAAGAAGCCCAATTAAAGCCAGAGCCAAGGACAGGGAGGGGGACAGAAGCAGGCAGTCCACAATTGGAAGAGGACCTCACATATCACTGAAATGGCAGCCACTCAATTCAAGTCCAGCTATAAGATCTTTGCTCAAACAGCATTCAAAGAGCAATCAGCCTCTTAGTCTTCCTCCCAAATACTTATTTAACTGCGGCAGTGTTTCTCAACCTCAGCAACGTTAAGATGTGTACACTTCAATTCCCAGAATTCCCCAGCCAGCATGGGTTAAAATTGCTGAGAAACACTGAATTAGGAATTTTATGCCAATTGACTAATGGCAGCCACTCAAGTTCTCTTTCAAGTCATGGATTTCTGCAAAGCTTTGAAAAGTCCACAAAACATATACTTTCTTCTGCTCTTCACACTGTGCAAGAGAGATCCAGCCCACGAGCACCCTCTGCTACTTGGTCCTGTCCTTAAACTGTCTCCTGGCTTGCCTTCCACACTTCTAGGGGATTCCTGACGAAAGCAGAGAGGCCCCCATAGCTTCCAGGGGCTGAATGAAGGTAACTTTCTGGATAGGCCCAGCTTGCCTGATGCCAACACACTTCTATCGAGGATGCATGCCCAAGATGATGGGAAAGAAACCAATCATCCCTAGGGAACGTTCCTTGGGAGATGAGCCACTCAGGTGAAAATCTGCCTGACAAAGTGATTTCTGGGCTTGACTATCTTGTCACATCTGCTGTTGGCCAAGAACTTCCACAGCTACTGAAATCACAGCTCCCAAGCAAACCAGGCCCCTGGGAAGGGGAAGGCTGCACAAGTGTCCAGTTCCATGGATCTCTTCCTGCATCCAGCCAGATTCTTAGTTCTCTTTTCCTGGCAAAACAGAGTACAACTAGTTGGTGTGTTGCAAAATGAGTAACCAGCCCACCATGACAAGGCCACGTGGTCATGATGAACAGCATGTGCAACTGGCTCTCTGAAATAAGACAGCACCTCAAGTTCAGGTTACGGAGAACAGAAGAGAGGAGGGAGAGGAGCACCCAACCAAAGCTTCTGGTAGAAAAAAAGATAGCACTCATTCAGGAGCAGTTAAACAGGGAGAAAGGAACCAGCAGTCTTCACTCTTTCAGAAAACGCTGGGAAGCCCCTCAAGAGCAGATTGGGGGCTTTGCCAAGCACAGGGGCAATGGCACCAGGTTCCCCCACTGCAGGAGGCAGAACCTGCAGTCCAACAGATACAGAAGGGGCCTGGAATGGCCTCCCTCCCTCCATCAGGACTAGAAAAGAGGCCCCGTCCAGTGTGCAGTTTCTGGGGGGACCAGCTTACCTGGCTTGATGCTCCCATCTGAGCAGCTTGGACTTGGGAAGCTACCTGCTGCTGCTGCTGCTGCTGCTGTTGCTGCAAAGCTCTGACCTTAAGGAATAAAACCAAGAGTGGGGTCCACAGAGTCTTTCAAAGATGCAGGAACTCTCCGCCTGCCTCTTTCCCATCTGTGTCCTGACCTTGTGACGAAGAGGGGGCTTGCCAAGATCCCAACTGAAGGATTTCTTCCAGGTCAGCTTCAAGTTTGTGAATCCCCCAGATTGAGCTCACTGCCAGGAGAAGCCTCCGAGGCCTCTGCCAATGATGGAGAAGCTTCAGAAGCCTCTGCCAACAGTACAGGACTCCAAATTCCTCATCTGTTTGATTTCAAAATACTGAGAGAGATGCCTGAGTTGACCAATTTGGCACCCAGAAACTGTTGCCCATAGGCATAAATCTAATATTGAAGCACAAGCATATCCATTCACAGCTATTATCTTTTGGGCTTAGAAGTGTTATGCAAAGAGCATGAATATGCAAAAAAATTAAAGGCAGGAGATCAGAAAAAGAAAATGCAACTACATCAGCACTCCTCATTAAATTCCTCAATACCTCTCTATCTTGTAAAGCAATCTTTTTTTATTATCAAAAAATATTATAAACATTTATAATATTTTTATTATCTTATTATCAAAGAGTCGCTTTGAATTTGGCAGCATATAAATTTAATAAATAAATAAACAAATCTTGCCTTCACCATACATTATTTCATGGCACGGGTCCAGGTTACTTAAGGGACCGCCTTGCCCTAATGGGTTCAGCCCGTCCCACCTGTGTTAGCAGTAGAGCATGCTACTGATCCCATCAGCCAGGAAATTTTGGCTAGTGGGCTCCAGAAGACAGGCCTTTTCTGCCATAGTGTCCACCCTATGAAACATCATGCCTCCCGAGGGGAGGTCAGCCCCACCTCTTTGGCATTCCAGAAAGATCCGAAGACATGGTTCTGCGGGTTGGCTTGGGGGCAGAGCAGCCATGTGTCATCAATGAGGTGGTTATTGGACTGAAGGATGCATCCCTATTTTATTCCCCCCATCTTCTTCTTCTTTTGTTATTTTTATTCTTGTTTTATTGTTTGTCTTGGTTTATACTTTATTGTAAGCTGCCCAGAGTCACTTATAGTGAGTTGGGCAGCGAATAAATCTAAAAAAGTAAATAAATAAATAACTTCTATGTTATTGTTTCAATATCTCATCTCTTTCTGTACAACCCAGCAAAACCACTTTTCTTAGTCTTTCTTCCTTTAAGGTTAACCTGCCTTAACAGGCCAATTCTGTATGGTCACTCAACTCTGTATTCAGATTCATTCAGCACCATTAATTCTTGACCTGTTGCTTCTTCTACCACACACATTCCTATCACTCTCAGCTTACATTTTTCCTAATGTATCCAATGGTCATTTTCCATATAATAAAATGGACAGAATATGATCCTAAACCTACAGCATCTATCTTGTACCTTTTTCAAGACCACTTATTACCTGTTTTACCAGTATTTACATTTCTCCATTTAGAAAACATTTTTTCAACTACTTATTCTATTTTTGTAATGTAAATATAACTTGCAACTATTCACTCCTTTTTCCCTGACAAACACATCTATCCCACTCTGATATATTAATTTTCAGATCTGTTATTTCCTGTTGTATCATATTATCTATTAAACATTTGCTGAAAATCAGGTTCTTAATCATCAAGTTCTACATTCTTGTCTCTACACTTGTATCACCACAAGCATTCATATATATTTAATCCATATTACCCAACCAAGGGGACATCCTTGTCTTAGTGCTAAATAATGAACTATTTGCCAAGCATTTCATTTACTTGTATATAAGTTTTATTTTCACCAAATGCCACTCTTAACCACATTCAACAACAAATAGCACATTACAGATTCTTGCAAAATTTTCTGAATTCACGCCTATTCACTTTATCATATGCTTTAACATTTTTCCACACACCATCTAAATCCATAGCCTTACAATTTCTCAACATCTTCACTTTTATGGCTTCCTTTTCATCATTTTTAAACCCTGATGTTTACTGCATTATAGCATCTACTTCTTGATATTAATTCATTAAATTTATTCACTGCCCAACTCGCAGAGCAACTCTGGCTGGCTTACAATAAAAACACATAAAAAGTGTACCCACAACATAATAAATAAATATAAAATAAAAATTTAAAAATTAAAAGAAGAGCAAGATGGTAGGATAAAATGGAGGTGGGGCTATCAATCACATAACACCTCACTAGTGCCATATACTGTAGCTATTTGGCCTTCAAGCCATGTCCCATAGCTAAGTCTTTAGGCCCTTCTGGAAGGCCAGGAGGGTGGGTGTCACCCTCAACTCGGGTGGAATGATGTTCCAAAGGGTGCAGAAAAGGCCTGTCTTCTGAACCTCGTCAGCTGAAATTCCCTGGCTGACAGGATCCAAAGCATGTTCTTACTGCCAGCATGGATGGGGTGAGCTAAGCCCCTTGGGGCAAGGAGATCCCTTAGATAACCTGGATCCTTGCCATGTAGGACTTTTTAGATGAAAACCAACACCTTGAATTGCACCCAGAAACAAACTGGCAACCAGTACAGCTCACTTAACAGTGGTGTCACTCAGGTCACTCTTGGAACCCCAAGAACTGTTTGCACAGCTGCACTTTGTACTAGCTGTAGATTCTGGATGTTCTTCAAGGGTAGCCCTGTATAGAGCACATTGCAGTAGTCTAGTTGTGGGATGATCAGGATGACCAATGGGCATAATGACACACAACACAAAGTTGCGCAAAGACTCTCCTAGCCACAACTGCCACCTGCCCATCGAGCAGCAGTCATGAGTCTAAGAGGACCACAAGTTACGCACCAGATCTATTTAGGGCAGTACTACCCCGTCCAGCAATAAAAATGTTAAACATGTGGAACTGGAGATCTTACACATCCACAGCCAGGTTTCAGTCAAAGTCTGTTGCCCGCCATCCAGGCCTTCACAGCCTCCAGGCACTGCAAAAAGGTACTCACGGCCACACTCAGATGACCAGGGATGGAGATGTTGTTTATCATCAGCATACTGATAATACCTCAGTCTTATGGTGACAGATGATCTCCCCCAGTAGCTTCATGTAGATGTTAAAGAGTGGAGAGAGTACTGAACCCTGCAGCACACCACAGAGTAGTGGCCGTGGGTTGGACCTCTCACTCCTTATCAACACCAATTGGGAGCAGCCACAGAGAAAGGAGCTAAAACAGTGCAGAATGTGCTGCCCAGCTCCAATTCTCATAGCCAGCCCAAAAGATACCATAGTCGATGATATTGAACGCCACTGAGAGGTCAAGTAGGGATGAACTACCCCCATGAAATAAAATGGATGAAGTAGCCCCATCCTGTTCTCACCAGAGATCATCCATGAGTGTCACCAAGTTTCAAGCCTGAACCCAGACTGATATGGGTCCAGATAATCCATTTCATCCAGGATGCTCTGAAACTACCAAGCAACACCTTTTCAAACACCTTCGCCAAGATGGGGTCAAGTGATGGGGGTACACCAGGGCCACCTGAAAGGGCTCAGGAATGTCCCCTCCTGCAGTAAGGATTAACACTCCAAGCGTCGTTTGGCCCTTTCCAAAACCCACAGCTCCTCAGTGAACCATGGGGAATGGTGGGCATGGAAGGTCAAGAGAGACCACATGGGCAAGATCCTGTCTGAAGCTGCAGCCTCACTTTGATCCCAGGCTGTCGCCAGAACCTCAGCAGAACCGTGCAGCAAGACCTCTGGAATATCCCCCAGTTCCCTTTGGAACCCCTCAGGGTCTATCAGTTACTGGGGGTGGACCATTCAAAGTCCCACCTCCCTGCAGAGTGGGGCAGTGTAGGAGTATTTCATTGCAACCAGGGCATGGTTTGACCATGAGAAAGAGGATATAGATACATGCCCCACCAGAACACATTGCCATTGCTCCGACACAAATATCAGATCAGGAATGTGACCACTGCTTCAAGTTGGGCCTTGGATGACCTAGGACAGGCCCATGGCTGCCATGGTAGTCATGAACTCCTGAGTTGCCTCTGAGGCCAAGCCCAGGGATGACAAGTTGAAATCCCCCAAGACCATCAGCCTGGCCTCAAGCAACTCAGGCAGGAATGTTGGAGCAAGGCCGCTGGAAGCTACAGGAGACTCCCAAATAAGAATTGCTACACCCTTTCTCCCGCTCTAGGACCTTACCTTAGACCCAGCTAATACTATTTCCTCTGCAGAATTCTCAAATATTCTTCCCAGCTTTGACTTCAGCTACATTCCAAGTAATTTCATCAATTTTATTTTTAATTCCAATCTCTTCTTGTTTAGCCTTTTTTCCACTTTCAAAATTACTTTTTGTTTTCATCAAAACTATTCTTCATTTTCTCTGCCTCTTTTAATCATAACCATAACCATTTCCTTGATCTCTTTGATTACTCTACATTACTATCTTTAGAAGCATCTGGGAAAATGGACAAAGGCAATCAGTGGTGTGCCATTCTGAGCACTTACCTGGATGGCTTTTAACTGCTGGGGCAGAATGGCCATGGACATGACCTGACCAGGGATCTGTCCTGGAACAGCCTGCGCTTGGGAGACCATGGGCTGGGAAGAAAGTGACTGATTTGGGGCCTGGGCCACTTGCTGCTGCATCTGTTGTGGTGGTGGTGGCTGTGGTGGCGGTTGCTGCTGCTGCTGGACCTGAGCGGCCTGCTGCTGTAGCTGTTGCTGCATCTGAGCAATTCGTTGCAGTTGCTGCTGTTGTTGCATCTAATGTCAGAGGTGCAAGAAAAGGAAGGCCAGTGTAGTTAGGGAAGAAGAGCAGTTGGTAGGCCTTGGGGAGGTTCTGCTGCCCCATGTGCTACAGGACACACAACCCTCCATGCCAAGCTCAGAGTCCGTCTGGATTTCTTTTTTCTCCAATCAGGAGCAGATTCAGAGCACCAACTGCCTCCTGTTTCCCTTTTAACCCTTTCCCTTGGGCGCCTGCAGAGCAGAGAAGGCTGAGCCAGCCCAATCCCTTCCCAGGATTCCCACAGGAACTGGCCTGGCCAGCCTTTGCCCACCAGATCCTGCTTCTGGACTCCTGCTGCTTAGCAAAAGAGCAGGCAACTTTCAAGCTTTTGCTATCACCTGCTGCTGACTTTGTTGATGAAGCTGCAACTTGAGCATTTGTTGCTGCTGCTGCTGCTGGACCACCTGCATCTGCTGCTGTGCAACAGCTGCTGCCTGCTGCTGCTGTTGCTGCACCTGGAACTGCTGCTGCTGCTGCTGCATTACTGACTGCTGGGCCTGGAACTGCTGCTGTTGCAGAGCAGCCTGTTGCTGCTGCTGCTGCTGGAACTGCTGCTGCTGTTGCTGTGCCGCCATTTGCTGCAGCTGGAGTTGGGCTGAAGAGACAGTCAGAAGGAGCCATATGCTGACAAGCCCTGGCACCAAGACCTGTTTCAGAGTGAAGGTCTATGATTCTGACAAGTGGGACCCTCCTACTTTTGCTGCTGTCCCCTACCTTTGGGCTTCTGAGAGGCACAGAGTACTCTTAGCGAGAAGTGAGTTTTAGATCTTGATGGGCAAAGGGTTCATACCTCATCTGTTACAAGAGCACCTTTGACCCTTGTGCCTCACACAGAAGGGCAGTTATTCTGGAACACTTAGAAGCTTTACTTTCAATGGTGCTGGTGGCAAAATTAAATAATTATTCTTTATCAACAGCATTTGTCTGTGCATTCAGACCCAGAAGTTGACAGAACCCCATGAATACTTCTGAAATGCCCTATCATCCCTGGAGGAGGGAGCTAATCTCTCAGCTAATGGTAAATTATTCACACTAATCCCAATTATGTATGCTTCCTATTAAATAAGCAGGACTGTCATACTTCTAGAAAAGTAGCCAAAGTTTTTTGTAGCAGCAAGTGGTTAGATACCATGGAATTTGGAAATAAGCTAGATATGCTAAACTTCTGCTATGAATAGGCCATTTATCTAGACATGCTGTATTTTAACTAACATTTTACCATCATGTTCAGCTATATGAGAGAACATACATAAAACACATAGTATGTTTTTATATGTAATATCCATATAGCCTTCTCTATAAAACTGTGTGTTTATGTCTATATCTATAAATCTATTGAATAGATGGCACTATTTTGCTTAACTCATTTAAGCCAGTAACTTCCTAGAGTTCTCTCCCTTTTTCCATAATTCCCAATATCTTTATGCAATATAATCAAAACACTGTTTTGTACTTGTTAATACTAGCTAAAATTGTAGTTAGCAGAGACCAAAGATCTCTATTGATCTGGAAAGGGATAAAATCGTAATAAAGCTGTCATAATTCATTACATTTCTCCTCTGAAAATTTAACTGAATTCAGTTGTTCCTTTTCAGATGAAGTCTAAGCAATAACATTATACCATATAAATGCTCTTGACGTCCCATAACAAAGAGATTATATAACTATGTATTAAAAAAACTCTTCCATTTTTTTCCCCAGAACATGGATAACTTTCATGTTTTGCAGCCTAAAGGCTGGCAGGATTTGATCCTCAGCCCACAGCAGAAGCAATTTGCACAAGAGTTCAAAATCAACACAATAGCAAGAGGTGTGCTCTGTCAGGATACTTCTTCCTAGCTCCTGGCAGAGCAGGGGCAGGCCTTCTCTTGTGAAAATAAAGCATAATTCATGCCTCAGTGCTACTGAAAGGAAGTGTTCCTAGTCCTGGGAGAGGCCTCCTGACCATCGTGGCCCTGGGAAAGGCCCAGTTCCTTCTGAGGAAGCCCTTCCCTGAAGATATCAGAGGTGTGCATGAAACACATACTCGGCTGGCTGGCTGCAGCAGAAAGGTTGGGGATGCCATGAGGGGCCATCCCAGCTGGTCCTGGAGGCTGCTGTCCTGGAAGACCCATTGGCTGCCCCATGGGGGGACCAAGCCCACTCATTCCAGCCAGTGAGTTCCCCTGAGGACGAGAAGTCATCCCCATGGCCCCTGGTCCTGCTGGCGGGCCACTGGTCAGATTCTGCAGCGCATTCATTGGGTCTGGGGAGAAAACACAGATGGGTACATCTGCTCTGCTCTGCCAGCTCAGCTGAAGATGCAGCCACTTCACAGCCTCATGGGCAGCTCCACCCACCCAGGCTCTGACCAGCCTCCCATTTCTCTGGAAGAGCTTGAAGCAGTGTCAGAGCGCATCTTCCAGAACCTCTTTCCTCTTTTCACAAGAGGGTCCAAAAGCCATCCAACGGCCTTGGACAGCCCAGAGTAGATACCCCTCCACCCTGGCCTTCGGTTTCTGGACATGGCATACAGGAGGAGGCCCTAGAAGCGTCACTACGAAAGGAAGGGGGCAAAGAGTGGTTTCTTACCACTGACGGAAGCCAGGGACTTCTTGTTGTCTAGGAAACAAAAGGTTTCACAGATTGTATGCACAAATTTAGTGAGCAATAAGCTGGGGCAACAGGGCTTCTGTTGGGAAACACTCCCTTCTTTAAGGCAGGATTCATTTCAAATCTATAGTTTGAAATGCAGACATGAGGGATGGAGCCCCCAAAGCCTTGGATTCTTTCTCCAGTGGCTTCTAGGCCTAAAACAAAGTCCCATTTGTGGGGGTTTCCAGGGGCTTCAGAGTTAATGCCAATATTACTCATTCCTTGGAGAAGTCATTTTCCAGAAAAATATTAGACAAACCAAAATGAGATAATTACATTATGACGATTATTATGACATAGGATCTTCATAGGAAAGGAATGAGTAGCACTCAAAGCTGCTCAAGCCCAGCCAGAGAGAGAGCTTCATTGTTGTGCCTGGGTTGCCTATCCCTTATTTTTAGCCCCCTTTCCCTTTCTTCCTTCTGTGAGCTCAGCATGGCACTGCAATTCTCCTTTGGATTTCTGGAGGGCCAACTAGAGAGCTTTTCCAATTAATAGGTTGAGACCCTGGCCCCAAATTCTAACTGGGAAAGGGTTATGGGGATAAGGCTGGGTGTGAGCTCTCTTGAGTCCTGCCACCCACCCACCCCTCCAGGCACAAAGCAGTCAGGAAAAGTGCTCTTAAGCCAATCCACAGAAACAGGGCTACTTACGAATATCCCGAAAATGGATGATGAGTCTTGCCACAAGAGAGAGATATTCGTCCTAAAATTAGAAAATGAAAATACATTGCAGAAGGCAGCCAGAAGACAGGCAAGGGCTGCTGGAACTTGCTGCCCACTGGGTGGGGTGTGCTGGCCCTTGCAAAGCAATGGGAGAAAGACCCCTACAGGTTGGAGGCCAGCCCAGGCAGAAGGAGCCCTGAGTAGATAGGCTTTAAGGCTTCTTGTTCTCCTCTTGGATCCACTGGAACCTGGCTGCTGCTCAGTCTCCTCCACTCACAGGAATCAGAAATTCTTGCTCACAGGCTCACAAATTCCACCTGCACCAGACTGCATGCCACGCAGTCAGGGGACATCTCAGGCCACTGAGTTGGGAGGGGTGGATCCACAAATTCACTTAAGGTTGAAGAAGTAATAGTATTCATGGGTAACCTCAGGGAGAATAAGCACCATCACTGCTCCGACCTCTGTCCACTTTTCAGCCTCAGGCAGTTGCCTGGGCCATTCCCAAGCAAACCTTCTGAGAACTGCAGCCAGGTCTATGAACAGGAGAGCCTCATCTCCATGGCTATTTTACTTGTTAGATTTATATGCTGGCTTTTCTTCAGGAGGTCAATCCACTGTGCAGAGTATTTCCCACTCCTGTTTCCACATGACCAGCACCCAGGGAGCTTTTATGGACCAGAACTGGGTCTCTCTGTTCCTAGTCTGGTACTATACCCATTAGAACAAATTTCCTATTGGACTGGAGAGGTAATTGCCTCTCCTTAGGAAGTGTTTCCAACATGAAGGCAGAACTTCCCTTTTTATGACTTAAATCCCTTATTCTGCATCCTGCACATGCCTCCTTCTACATGGCATTGTTTCATGTATCAGAAGAGACATCAAGTCCTTCCGAAGAGAAGTAGTAAAAACTGCAAAATTTGCAAAGTTCCTTAAAAAGGCAACTGGACAGAAGGCGAAATGTCTCCAATAACATAATGTCCAGTTGTCTTTTTAAGGAACTTTGCATAATTTTGCAATTTTTACTACTTATCATGACCTGGATTAATGAGAATATTCATAGATACCTTCCTAAGAGAATTTCCAGAAAAGGAGCCAAGAGTTCTGATCCATTCACACATTCATTGAAAGTGCATCTCACCTACTGAGTTTGCAAGTGTCATTCACATAAGCAAATTACACTTATATCAAGTGCTGCCTTCTGTTCTGTGAAGAAGGTCCTCTGGAAGGTGTCTTATTGCAATTATGGCAGAAATGGAACCTGCAGGCAGCTGTTGGGCATCACCAAATTCTTTCTGCTTGGGGCCCGTGGAAATGGCAAAATGGGAGGAAGAGAAGGGACTTGGCTGGGGGAAGGCGGTTCTTTCACTCCCATCAGGCAGCCCCAGCTGGACCACATGATGCCCAGAATAAGAAGGCCGAACTGAGAGTGCAGGGATTGGAACCTTCTGTTTCCTTGCAATGCTGCTCAGCACAGCATCCGCTGCACCCAAAACAGCTGGGAGAGAATGGAGCCCTGGCAGGCATCAGGCCAACAGCAGGACCCAGGCTGGCAAGGGAAGCTGCCTCTTACGCCTGGTGCCTGAGAAGAGCCACTTTCCTCCATGTCTTATGCCTCCAGGAGAATTTCTGTATGGAAGCCACCTTATTTTGGAGCCTCCCTAGCTTTGGTGCACTGGCTAGTTGGCTTTTTCCTTGCAGAGTCTGAGTCTTCACCCCCACGTGTCTCCTCCAGCAAGGAAAGGAACTTCTTACCCGTGTTTTGGCCTTCATGAAAACATGATTTTCCATTTCTTTGCTAGTCTTATTGTGAGCGACACCAGCCTTTCTCATGGCATCTTCACTGTAAGAAAGAAACACAAAGGTGTGCTCAAGCTACTGGAACATAATGGAGGCAGCCTGGGACAACTTTCAAGGGTTTATGCAACACATTCACCAGTTTATTGCACAGCTTTTGTGAATGGGGATAAAACTTCACCTGGCTTCTCTTCACGAAAAAACTTTGACTACTATAAAGAAAACACAATGAAAACTAACTATAGATTTTGCTGAATTGTTTTTTTTTCCAGCCATAATAATCTTCCTGGAAGATTGGTGTCAAAATTGGATCTGAACAGAGGCTGACTTTTTCTTGACTGCATGTTACTGGCTTCTCCTGCACCCAGCCCCCATATGCTTCCCTTGCAGGCTATGATCAGGATTGTGCTTTCTTGATCCAACCAAGTCATCATTTTTAGAGCTCTAAAGGCACAAGTACATTTCCCTACGACATTTGGATACTGCAAGGAACTGCAAGCTGCAAAAAGCAACAGTCCTAACAAAGTCTTCATCTGGAAGAAGAATTCTGGGTCAGGGCTTCAAAATGTGTCTGTGTAGAGAGAGGGGAATCAGAGGAAAGCCTCAGTTTCAAAGATGACTACATTGGACTCTCCTCCAGTTAAATGGAGGGCTTTATTGTGAGCTTTCATTTATCATTTCAGTTTGTGATTTCAACAACCATTCTTTCATATAAAACTATGAACAACTTATTAGGGTAAGAAACAAAAATAAAGACAAAATAACAGAAATAGAAAGGGCCACATTAGGAAAACCAATACAATTAAGCACAAACCACTTAGATTCAATAGCAGGCTGATGAACATCTGGCACAAGGTCTTTCAACACTTTCTGGAAGGATAGTACAGATCTTAGAGGGAAGATTATTCTAGACAACTGATGCAGCAGTCAAGAAGACATGCCTCCTAGGTGTCACAAGATCACAAAGCCAACCTGTTCATATCTTACTGGACAGGGTCAACTGAAGACAGAAGCTTGGCTCTATGACATATAGGACTTTATAGATGGCAGTCAGCATGTTGAATTGCATCTGGAAGCCTACCAGCTCAAACCACTACATTCTGGATCAG
>JANHZU010005305.1:90862-101109 GCA_032468055.1 Acrochordus granulatus | reverse complement strand
AGCCCTCCTAGCACTGCACATCCAGCCCATTCCCCTCCTGCCCATCTCTTCTCCCCTCTCACAGCACATAGGCAGGTTATGATAAGAAACATTTCCAAGCCACCCAGGAAAGACCCCCAGAAAGTCATTACGGAGAGAAGAGGAAAAAGGTCGTTTTACCCTTGAGTGGCGGCAGCAGATCCATGCGATTCAACAGGGATGGCCAAGACAACAGCTGGTCGAGCAGCAGCTGATTGCCATGAACTGCCTGATACAATGAGCGGACCCATTGTATTTGCTCAGGAAAGGGCGAGGTGATAAGATTAACACTAAAAGCAGCACACCCCTCCCAGGAAAAAACAGATAAACTTCCTAAGAAATATACAGAAACAAGAGAGAACAGAACTTCAAGACTAGGTGGAAATCCTTTCACATAAACCAAGGGACCATCAAGAACCATCACCCAAATTAAACCACAGTTGTTGTTCTCTGCCTGTCTTGGATCGGACCCTTGGGGACCCCTGCCTCAAAATCATCTAGCAAATTTAAAGTGCTGGTTAACTGGTTTTATTTTTTCTTTGTATTGTATATTAATTATTGTTATTTGTTTCAGACATTAGGGACAATAATTTGTACATACAATACCACTGAAAATGATTTTTTAATGATTTTTTTTGGGTGTGTGGAATGGATCATCTGACTTTACATTATTTCATATGGGAAAATTCGCTTTGCTGTATGAGCATTTTGGATTAAGAGCACTTTTCCGGAATGAATGATGCTCGCAATCCAAGATTCCACTGTAAACAGTAATACCTTTATTTATGGTATTATATTGCTGGATAAGCAGCATGCAATGTATATTAAATGTATTTCTGGCATTTATCTTTGTTTTCATTATTTCAGCTGGGATACTACCATGGGTGAGCCCCTATGCTCATTATTCCACATTAATGAACAAAAACATGCCATATCACTACCCAGGTACAACTATATATACAATTTCTGTTTTTTAGAAACAGTTTTGGCATATTAGGGATAGCAAAGAAGCAGCACATTATTTTCATCCATTTTTAGCTCACACAATATTGCACAGATGCATATGACTGAACCGTTTCCTGGGAGCAAGGTACAGACAGTCCCTGAGTGAAGAATGTCTGACTTACAGACAACTCATATTTGCTGCCTGCTATTCAAAATGGCAAATGCTGTTCTTCTTCAAGACGACGAATTGCTGAAGCCATGCAGTGTTTTCATGTACTGCTGAGGCATGTTTTTAATATATTTATTAGTATTCCACCTTTATTATTTTATGAACAACTCAAGGCAGCAAACATATTTAACACACCTTCCTCCTCCTATTTTCCCCACAACAGCAACTCTGTGAGGTGAGTTGGGCTGAGAAAGAGTGATTGGCCCAAGGTCACCAAGCCAGCTTTCATGGCTAAGGTGAGTAGCCTGTTTTTCAAAGGTTCATGAAAACATTGTGTAGCTTCAGCATTTTGTCGGCTTGAGGAAGGAAAATGTTGCCCGCCATTTTTAGTAATAGGCAGCCCATTCATAAGTATGAGTTCTGACTTACATGCAAATTTGAGTTAAAGGTCGAGTTAGGAATGGGTCTTATGCTTAACCCAGGGATTCTGAAGAGAGACAGAAATGGAGAGATGAAATTCAGGCATATCCAACTTGTGGCCTAAGGGCCGCACGTGGCCTTTGGCAGCTTGTAATGCAGCCCAACAAGATAATAAAACAATATTAAAAAATAAAGGAAGCTTGTTATTTACATACTTTATATTACATTTACTATATTACATATTTTATATGTGGCCCAAAACAATTCCTCTTCACTCGGTGCGGTCCAGGCAACCCAAAAGGTTGGACATCCATGTTCTATAGCAACTTAACTAAGCAGAAAAAAAAGTTTATCAGGTTGGGCAGGCAGAAAATTGGCACCAGAGACAAATGAAAAAGCAGAAAAATCCCACTTCGAGGTTGCTCTGGTCTGGCACAAGATGGTTTACTGATACTATTATTAATGCCTCCCAACCATTAGAGTATGTAAGCCACAAATTGTAGTTTACTGTGCTGAATCAGTTATAGGCATAGAGAGCCAGTTTGGTTTAATGGCTAAGGCACCAGGCTAGAGATCGGGATACTGTGAGTTCTAGTCTCACCTTAACCATGAAAGCCAGCTGGGTGACTTGGGCCAATCACTGTCAGCCCAACTCACTTCACAGGGCTGCTGTGGTGGGGAAATCAGGAAGAGGAAGATATGTTGGATATGTTCACCACTTTGATTTATTTGTAAAAATAATAAAGGTGGGATAGAAATAGGTAAGTCAGTAAACTTAAGTAGGTAAGTCAGTGAAATCTAATGATGCTGAATTGACACATGCTAGAATACATTTTGCTTAAACAAGGATTAAATAAATTACAATTAGCTGAATTCACATAATACCCAGAGCATGTTTTTCAAATAGTGATGGATTTGTTTACATAGTACAGGTAGTCTTCAATTTAGGGTAGTTAGGACCAAAAATTCCATTGTTAAGCAAGACAGTTGTTAAGTGAGTTGTGCCTGATTTTATGTCCTTGTTTTGCTATAGTCATTGAGCAAATCATTAAGTATGTTAACTGAACATTTGGTCATTGAGGGAATCCAGCTTCCCCCATTGACTTTGCTTGTTGGAAGCCAGCTGGGAAGGTCACTAATGGTGATCACATGACCCTGGGATGCTGCAACTATCATAAATCCATGCTAGTTGCCAGTAGCCCAGATTTTGAGTATCACAGGTATTGCTAAACAAATGGTTATAAGTCAAGGACTACCTGTATATTTAGCCACAAATAAACAAGCAACATTTTACCTTAGCATGTTAGATGTGAAAGCAGCCCCAAACAGGTTTACAGGGCACAAAGGCAGGATCTCTTCCCCATGCTAAATCAAAGAATGTGTATATTCTCATTATGGTTTAGCATAACATGTGAACCCAGGCAAGTCCTTGAATCAAGTCCTTCATGTCCTTCTCTACAATACATAATTATACCAATGTTGCTGCTGGACATTTATAGTATGCCCATTTGGTTGATGGTCATGTTCTTACTTCCTTTCATCACAGTCCCAGTTCGAGATGATGGCAATATGCCAGATATTCCTGCTCATCCCTGTGACAAAGAAGGTGAACGACTTGAGTGGCTGAAAAACATGTGAGAATCAGCAGAGTAAGAACTACTGAAGAAGAGACAGATCTCCCCACAAGGTTCCCCCACCTTGTGTGTGTGTGCTGTTCCCAGGGGTAATAAATTTCCTATTGAACCTAAAAGCAGGATTCTCCATCAATGTGGTTGAAAATCCAGATCAGGGAAGAATCTCTATTCTCACAAAATCAGATTTTGAATTTGAAAATTGAAGTTATCCATTCTCAAATTCTGGCTCCTGCAAATTAAAGATTTCAGGTTTTCATGATCCCATTAGCCTTTCATAGCCTGCCCCATATGTCTGTGTGCATGTGCACACATACACTTACACACTTTTCAATCAATCTTGATTCCTGGTGGTTTGCCCTTGCTTCCTTCCAAGGGCTGAGAGTGAATGACTAGCCCAAGGTTACCCAGCTGGCTTTGGGCCTATGGCAGGACTAAAACTCATGATTTCCTAATTTCTAGCCTATTCTCTTAACCACTACACCAAACTCTCTTACACCTTATATGTTGGTTAACGGTCTTGGTTAAAGGAAGCACACCATAAGATGTACTGTTACGTTATTTTATACTGTTATTAATGTCAGGAGCATCACAATTAAAATATGGCATTCTATAAAAATACAAAGGTTAAAATATGTCCAAGTTAAACAGATCTTGCCCCAAAATAGGCAACATTAATTGCATGCTGCCATGAGGTCTTCGAGTGTCCTTTGATCAGGGGACAAAGGACAGATATACATGTGTGTTGTTTTCTGCATGTCCCCACACTCACAAAGGGCAGAGGCCACCAGATAGTCCCATTTATTTAAAGTATCTCTGGATCTTGTTACTCCCATGCGCAGTCTATTCAACGACTTCCATACTTCTCGGCTTTCGATGGACCCAGGTGCCAGCTCCTCCGTTGGGTCCTTCTAATGTTGGTTCTTTGTAGCCATCCATAGGCCCAGTCTGCTTTTAAATTCTTTGAAATCTTACATCAATCTCAAGAAGCTGTTCCTAGATTTTAGTCTTTGATGAGCTGGTTGTAGCATAGAGGGGGTGCTGAATAGAAATTGGTGATTTAAGCCTCTCTCTATATGCTGCTGCTTCTCTATATAAACAGCAGGCAGGGCAATGCCAGCTAGATGATAGATCTTGTCTAGAGGAATTAGTTTAAGGTATCTGGTGATACTTCTGTAAGTTTGATTCAGGACATCTATTTTTCCAGCGTGCAGAGATTTTTACCAAGCTGGGCAGGCATATTTGCCTGCTAAATAGCAAAGAGCTAATGCAGTTGTCTTTAGGACCCTTGGTTTGGCACCCCAAGTAGAACTCATTACTTTCCTGAGGATGTTATTTCTTCCACTGACCTTCAGTTCAGTGGAACTTCAGTTCAGTGCTGTTAAAATGTTAGGACCCTATCTAGAGTTACCCCTAACTATTTAGGGTTTCTTTTTTTTTCTGAGCCAGAAGCACCTACAAGAAGACATTTCCATGTTTGCAAGGATTAACCAGTGATATTACCATTGCCTAAGGAATGCCCAGTAGAGGGTTCATGTCCCTCTAAAGTGTCATTCTTCGTCTCAATTAATGGTAGTTTATCACTGAAGTAACCATACTACTTATTACTTCTATATTATTTATTTCTGATATTGCTGTGGACCAAACCTGGATATGAGGCTTCACGAAGACTGTGCTTCATAGTGTTGGTGGGGCTTTTCCACTACCAGCGACATGCTCTGTATTTTAGGTCTTCTCTGATTATTGTCTTTGTGAATCTCCCGTATACACAGGACATCAGTTTCACTCCAAAAGCATCTGAAACGCAGTGAGGGACTTATCCCCACTCTTGTATAACAATATGTGTATTTCACAAACAACCTTTTCAGACATATTGGTAATGTGAGTGCATATAATGTTAAGTTTGCTTGGCTTAGCCATCATGCAAATCTAGTTACAAAACAAACCATAAGCTTGACAATTGCTCAGTATTACTTAACTGTTCTAAATCCAAAAATGCAAGTAGACTAAAACTCTGGCTTGTTCAAAGGAAAGATAATCATTCCTAACTTGAGGGTACATTTGGAGGTGGCAGGACAGTGGGGGGAGGAGAAGGCCTGGTTCTTACGGCTATCAAGAAAGTCTTGAAAATCCTTTGCTTGAGGAGGAAATAACAGAAAAGGATGCTAATATCTTGCTGTCTTCTGGATTAGCAAAAATATGTTAAGTTCTCATACTGACAAAATGAAGTTGTACAAATATACATCAATAGCACAGAAATGATTTCCTTTAATACAGTTAAACTGGCCTTTTGATCAAGCTGGGTCTCACCATGTCATTGATCAACACACTCCTAAAAATCTTGGTGAAAGATTAGAAGCGTTCAATCTCCCCCCCTCCAACATTTGGTTTTCCAGCCAAGAACACAAAAAACACACTGTAGAACACAATTACTGTTTCTCTGCATTTTCTAATGTGCAGGAACTGATTTTCACTTTCTCACACCCACCAGAATTACAAATCCAGATTCCAGAAGGGCAAGTGTGAAAAGGCTGAACACTCTATGACCATTTTAAGGGCCTTCCCTTAACTTAGCTCAGACACTTACTGCCCCATTCAAAGTTTATGGACATAGGAAATTGAGTCAAATTTGTTGGACTCGGGTCATTGAATATTAGTACATACTGACTCCAAAGTTTTATTCCTTGCTGAAGTCCATAACCATTTCTTCTAGCACTCCCCACACCCCAGCAGCTCGCTCATAGTTCAGATCAGCCTTGACTGGCTTAGAGTTGAGGAGTCAAATGGGGTTGATATCCTGCTGTTGCTTAAATCCTGGTTGATGTTTCAAGAAAAAAGGATCTCTGCAAGGAATTTTCATCCTCAGGCCAGTCTACCCCAGGAGGGAGGTAACTGCCATATGGGTATAAATGCTTTCCTTAGATGAATGGTTAGCCTCAGTCAAAATCAGAACAAGCACCAGGACTGGGAAACTTTGAGTAATGGAGTAACTTATCCTGGGGACTGGACTGCTGCCAGGCAGGGGCAAGAACATCATCCTGTTCGCACTGGAAATCCTCTTCAGATTTTATCTGTAGCCATAAATCCAAAATATACTATCATTAATTGTATAGGAATTATCAATCATGATAGAGTTAAAATAAGTCAAATAGGTTGCATATATTTGCATAGGCTGACATATTTTTGTATCATTTTAATTGAGGGTCAGCCCCCTCTAGATTTTGATTTCCTTCACCCACAATTCAAAATAACTATGATTGCTTTTAAATTTAAATTTTACTAATTTAAGGAAAGTTAACTAAGGAAAACAGAAATGCAATTTCCCAGGTTCTGGGATGTGAGTGAAGGTGACTTCATCTCTATCCATAGTGGAAGGACTAAAAATATTTTGTAATCTATGTTAGATAATATTTACTGCTGATGACTTGGACTAGCATATACGCTGCCATTTGATGTATAGGAGTGTAAGCATAATTTTGGAGAAACTATGTGGTAACCATTATTTAAAAGATGAGTTTAATAAAACAAGTGTGAGAAAGAAACTAAAGACTGCCCCACCTAGATTCTCTTTGGTAACAGAAAGGGAATGGTGAACACTGTCAGGTTTCCAAGACTGATATTCTAGCCTATATCAAGACATAGTTCTGGCCTAATTGGGGCCAAATTTTGTTGATAAGCAAAGCAGTTGTTAGGTGAAACAGCACATGACCACAACACTTAACAATTGCAGTTATGGTAATCCTGGTTGTAGTTGTTAGGCTTTCACACTTTTTCTGCCCTGCTGCACTTACCTCTGCTCCAACTTCCCCATCTATCTCCCCGCCCATCTCTGCCCTTTTGGATGCCCTGCAGTCTACCGCTCTTACCACCAATTGTAGATCTACACCATTTTCTTCCTCCTGCTGCTGGGTGCACCTGGCCTAGTCTTTCGTAGGCAATTGCTGACTGCAGAAGGCCTTCCCAAAGTTGTGTGAGGCCCTGAGAAGGCTGCATGGAGGCCTCACAAAAAACAGCAGCTGCCTTGGCCAGCGGGAAGAAGACACCAAAGGTCAGCTGGGAGCAGCAGGGAGTGACAAACTACAGGACAGCGGGGATGCAGGGCAATGGGGATATGGAGCAGAGGGCACAATAGCAGAGTGCAGGGTGGCCAAAAGGGCACATATGAAGGGGCAGTAATTAGGCTGATTTAGACTGCAGGACCATCAAACCTTAGTACTCCCCAGTACCTGCACAGGAAATTCCGCCATGGGCAGCAAAGTTGGGCCTGCTCGCCGCATTCTCCCCTCCTTCTCCTCTCGCTGATGACGTCGCCGCTTCTTGGTGATGGGGCCTTCACTAGGGGAGAGGCTCTCTGGCTCATGGGCAGGCAGGCATCTGGGGGTTTCTTTCTCACAGGGCTCACTATGTGCATTGCCAGGAGGTGCAACATCTACACTGGGGACTCCTTCATCCTAAGCAGAGAATGCAATGCAAGCAGAATTTTTCCATGTTAATGTTACCCCAGTGGAAACCACATGGTATTTGCAGTGTATGTTTTGGAGGGTGGGAGATTTGCCCTTGCATTTCTATCTAACTTGGGAAAGTTGTATTCATAAACCAATAAAGGTAGCAAAGAACTCACACTTAACATGGGGCTACCCTTGAAGAGCAAGGGTATTATAAATCCAGATATTGCAGCTGGTGCAGAATGCTGCTGTGTGGATGGTCTTAGGGCCCAATAGAATGGCCCATGTAACAACTTTATCCATGAGCTGCATTGGTTACCAATCTGCTTCCGGGTGCAATTCAAGGTGTTGGTTTTGATCTTAAAAGCCCTTCGTGGCATGGGACCAGGTTATCTGAGGAATTGTGTCAGCCCAATGGGGAGGTCCTGCCCCACCTGAATCTGCAGAAGAGACCTTCAGATCCCATAAGCCAAGGAATTTCAGCTGACAGGATCAAGAAGAGCCTTTTCTGTGTGCTTCCTACCCTGGAATATCATGCCCCTGGAGGTGAAGTCTGCGCCCACCCTTGCAGCCTTCCAGAAGAGCCTAATGCCACTTACAACTTTGTGGCATTTGGCCACTAAGTCTTCTAGTTTCTGCAGAAAACAAGTGTAGAAAGAGAGCAATTCTGGAACTCTATGTATAGGGATAATTACAGATAGTCCCTGAAATTGTGCCTGAAATTATGGTCATAAGTCATGCCCATTGTTAAGTAGGGCACCATGTAACTGTGCCAATCTTACAACCTTTTTCTGGAAGTTGTTAAATGAATTGATTGTCCTCAATGGGCATAAATTGTACTTATTAAGTGAAACATTGTCATTAAGCAAATCTGCCTTCCCCAATTCACTTTGCTTGTTGCAAGCCAGCTGGGAGGGTTGAGACACTGTAAATGCAGGCTGGTTGCTGAGCACCCAAAATGCAATCACATGACAGCTCCAGAGGGGCATTACAACTTTGAATTCAAGTCATAAGTAGCCCTGGGGGAGTCCATCATAACTTTGAATAACTAAGTAACTAGAGTTCACTAAGCAATTGATCTTAAGTTGAGGACTATCTGTAAAGGTGAATGTAAAGTATAATAGGGAATCAAATTGGAAGTCATGGAGGGAGACTTAGCCACCCCCAACTCTCTATATATTCTGCCCTTCCCTGGCAGGTTTTGCCTGTCCCACCCAAATAATTAGCAATATTTGTTAATTGTCTCAGGAGACACAATGGAGGAGATCCAAGTTCATCATTCTCTGCAACAGCTAACCCTCCTTCCCCCTGAAGCAAGAATGGCCTCCAGAAGGTGAAAACATGGCTCTTCCTCTGGGAATTAATTTATAACCAGTGGCACCATATTAAATAATTATCATTTAATATTTACTTGGAAAACCAGATTATGGGTTTTATTATTTTAAGTAATCATATTATACATTTTAACTGTATTTGTGCATTATATATCCTATAAACACATTGCCCCCTTCCACAAACCACATGCATCCATTTGTGAATCAGGCCATTACTATTTAATATAGTTTATTTGCTTGGATACAGCATGTGAATACCACAGTGCTATAAAATTTGTCATTTATTTGTCTATTGTTTTGCAAACTGCATGGACGTAGCTGCTGGGTCTGTCAATGACCCAGTTATGCATATAGTGTAAGTTAAGTCAATTATTCTAACTTAATTAAATCAACATAAACATAATTATAAATAAATATTTAATTAACATATATAGCCATATATCTTATACACAACAATTCTCAGTGGCTCACAACCAGTAAAAACAAAGAGATACAGCAATATTCCCACACCTTACAAGGGAAAACATCACACTTCCCACCACACCATCACCATATCAGCTCCACATTTGCTTGGCACACTCCCTCCTAGACCAATGGTTGTGGAAAGAGCCAGGGTTTATGGCCTTCTGGAAGTCCTCCAGACCTCAGTGAAATAAATAGAACTGTTAGCATGTGTGGTAATATTTTCTTGCTGGAGATAAATCAAAGATTAACATAAGTCTTGATACTTGCTGCCCTCTTCCACTGTCTTGATTCTGGCAGAGGTTCTGCTAATCATAGCTCATCCACATTAAAATCCTGTAGTTTTATATCTTCGCTGCATTCATGACTTAGCTGCATTCACAAATTACACCTTTTGCTTAACTATGGATCACTACGTAAGACATAACCAAATTTATTTATTGTTATTATTAAGGCTTACACCATCATTTAGAAATAATATGTATGAATTCATACACCTAAACAAGCAAACAAGTTTAAAGATTAGAATCATGTGTAAACCTGGCCTAAATCTACAACACTTTCTTACCTCCAAAACAATATCAAGATGACCTTGTCTGTAATCATCACCATAGGAATCCAAAACTCTCATGAGAAACCTCAAGGAAAATAGAAATACATTATTTTAAACCAATCCTTTTGTATAAATCTCTTCTTTTTTGATCAGGAATTCTGTTTCACAAAATATAAAATGATGTGAAAATAGTTTTAGATGGAAGAAGTTAAAATTCATCTCTTTGATATACATACAATGGAATGTCTTTGTTTAGAAGCAGTGTTACCC